>JAULKQ010010411.1:0-12512 GCA_032356285.1 Smithsoniella earleae | reverse complement strand
CGCGCGCCGGCGCGCCGATCCCGCCCTGATCGACAGTGCGGTGGAAGAGATGCTGCGTTTCGACGGCCCGATCACTGAAACGGCGCGGATCGTGCTGCACGACGAGCAGCTGAACGACTGCCCGGCGCACGCGGGCACGACGTTTACCGCTTCACTCGCCGCGGCGAATCACGATCCGGCCGTATTCCCCGAGCCGCACCGCTTCGACATCACCCGCGATGCCGGCGCGCATCTCGCGTTCGGCAGCGGCATTCATGTCTGCCTCGGCGCACCGTTGGCACGTCTCGAAGCGCGCATCGCAATCAATGCAATCCTCGCCCGCTGGCCGCGCCTGCGGCTCGATTCGGAGCGCGCTCCGCAGCGTCGCGCGCTGCCTTTTTTTCGCGGCTTTACCAGCTTGCCGGTACGCATCGCCTGATTGACGCCGCGCGGATCGCGATACCGGCGTCCGCAGGTCAGGCTTCGATCAGCAGCGAGCCGTCGCCGGGGTCGACCGTGATGGTGAAACTGACGCTCGTCGAAACCGCCGTCCCGTTCCCGGCAGCGGACACGGTTTTTGCGGCCTCGAACAGAATTTTCTCGATTAACTCATGGCTCCAGGCGGCGGTTTCCTCGTTATCGATGGCACACACGCGCTGCGTATCGGACAGGTGAATCCGGATGCTGCTCATGGAAGTCCTCCAAGGTCGTCTATTGCCGTAGTGATTCGCCGGATCATTTCGAGCGACACGTCCGGCGGCTGCATGTCCGGCATCGTTGGCGGATGACACAGCGTTGGTGTCCACATGAGTAGCGCGAGCGGGAGCTGACGGCGATAAAGCGTCCACGCGTCGTCAAACGCGATGGCCGGTCCGCCATGCTTGCGTAGCCGCACGAGATATTGCCGGAGCACGTCGCGTTCCCACGCGCGCCGCTGTGCGACATCGAGCATCGCGGACATCGCGTAAGCGACGTCGCGCGCCCAGTGCCCCTGCGCGATGCACTGCCAGTCGCACAAGCCGGGTTTACCGTCACCCGTGAGATACCAGTTACCGGGGTGAACATCAGAGTGTATGAGCGTACGGGGTGCCTCTGCATGGTCATCCAGCGCAGCGATGGCTGCCGGCCATAGCTCGTCTTTCGCGGCGAGGATCGCGGCCGGAATTACGGCTTGCGCCTCGCGCATTGCCTGGTCGTGGCCGGCACGGTTGCCGGTGCGCGCGAGCGCATCGAAAAACGTTTCATACGCGGGAACCCATGACAGTGCATCTGTCAGCGCCTGATCGGCGTAAAACTTACCATGCAGGGTTGCGAGCAAATCGAACGCGGCGTCTATTTCGCCACGCGAAAACGCAGTTTTGTAATCGCAGAAAACCGCGGCCTCGGTGTCGACGAGATCCTCGAACAAATGCAATGAGCGGCCGCTTATCCGATCGTTTACCGAGACTACGTGAACCGGCGTTTCGAGTGCTACTTGCGGCCGGACCAGCGTGAAGAACTTCGCTTCCTGGTTGGCGGACGGGCCCGAAGTCAGCCGTGTGAGTATGCTCGGTGTGGTTTTTGCGAAGAATTTCGTCGCCAGGCCCGCGCGTTGGCCGGCCGCGGTGTAGGTGACGTGCACGCGTTTGCGTACGCTCGATCCCGCGCTTGCATCTTCCACGTGTACCGCGTTGACCGCGGCATCCGCAGCGCCTGCGCACAATACCGGAGTTAGCCACGCTGGCGACAAGGCCTCGGCCCGCCACGGGAAATCGCCAGCAGCGGTGCAGGGAGGGTCGGTCAGATGGTCGCGAATCGTGTGGGCGCTGAGGCGTGCGAGACTGCCAAGTTCGAAGCGGTTCGACATTGTGGGGTCACCGACGCCCCTGTCGTGCGTGATCATGAGGAGCGCCCGGCTTCGCGCGCTTTGTCCATCATCGCGGCAACGGCACCCTGCGACGAGATTTGCGCACGTGTTCCTTCAGGATCGAGCGCGGAGGCGCGGTCGAGATCGGCGATTTCTTCCGGCACGAACCAGTGCAGGCGTTCAGGGTCGTCATGGTAGGCGGCCCACACTGCTTGTGCGACTTCGATCGGCTGGATGAGTCGGAACATACCTTCGCTGGCCGCCGTTTGTTTCATCTCGTCGGGAATCAGCGCGGTATCGATGAGCCCCGGCAGCGTGTCGGCGACGCGCACGCCAAAGCGACTGAACTCGACCGACAGGGCTTCCGTCAGTCCTTTCACCGCATGCTTCGTCGCGGAGTACGTTGCGATACCGGCGATCCCGAAAGTTGCCGACGACGATGAGGTCGTGAAGCAGAGCGAATTCGGTGTGGCTTTGAGCAAGCCGGCGGCGAGATGGATGCCGTTCAATACGCCTATCAGGTTGACGTTGACGACGGCCATGATGTCGTCGAACGACTGCTCGTCGAAGAAACCGAATTTACCAATCCCGGCAGTGTTGAACAGCAGGTCGAGACGACCGTTGCTCGTTTTCGCGAACGTGTCGAGCGCGCTCGCATAGGCTTCACGGTTGCTCACATCGAGGACGCCGGTGAGGCAATTGTCCGTGCCCAATTCGTGCCGTACGCTTTCAAGTCCGGCAGCATTGATGTCATAGGCGCCGATAAACCAGCCGCGCTCGGCGAACAGACGCGCGGTTGCCAGGCCCATGCCGCTCGCGGCGCCGGTAATCAGGATGTATTTGCGATCTGTTGCTGCGGTCATCGTTACTATTCCTGTTCAATTGTTCGCGGACATCCTAGCGAGTCCGCGCTGCGGCGTCGCCTGATTGCCGACGCGTTGCACTTCACACCCGCGCGAACGGGATTCGGATGCTTCATCCGGCCCGGTGGGCGTACCGGGGCCAAAGCCGATCCGGTGTCGATCGCATGAGACGCCTGACGACGCAGCACAGGCGAGATTTCGGGTGACACCCCGCTAACCGATGGGTAATGTTCGTACCGAAAATCGGATTGCCACAGCGGCGCACGACAGGGTGGTCGGCCGGCGCAGCTCGGCCGTAACGTCTTTCAAACAGGCCCGACCCAGGACAAGGTAAATGAAGCTCTACACCTACGAAGAATCCGGCAACAGCTACAAAGTGCGTTTGCTCATGTCCTTTCTCGGCGTCGCTTACGAGAAGGTGGAAGTCGACCTGATGGCGGACGAGCAACATCAGGCGCCGTTTCTCGCGATCAATCCGCGCGGGGAAGTGCCGGTCCTGGTCGACGGCGAACTCGTGCTGCGTGATTCGGCCGCGATTCTCGTCTACGTCGCCGGCCGGAACGGGGACGGTCAGTGGTGGCCGGAGGATCCCGCGGGGCAGGCGGCAATAGTCGAATGGATCGCATTCGCCGCGAGCTGGGTGCAATACGGCGTGTTCACGGCGCGCGCCATGGTTTCGTTCGGGATCCCGGGAAACGGCTTGCCGCATGATCACACCGACGGTCTTGCCGAAGCCCGGATCCGCGGGCAGCGGTCACTCGAAATTCTTGATACGCATTTAACGTCCGCGGACTGGCTCGCGAGCGGACGCGCGACCATCGCCGATATTGCGGTATTTCCGTACGTCGCGCTCGCTCCGATGGGCGACATCTCGCTCGCCCCCTATCCGGCCGTGCGGGCCTGGATCGCGCGGTTTCGTGAATTGCCGGGCTTCCACCCGATCGCAGGTCTCGACGACCCCGATTACCGCAAGTAAGCGCGGGCACCGACAGCGACAACAAAAGTGCGGCGGC
The DNA here is from genome assembly GCA_032356285.1 of Smithsoniella earleae. Taxonomy (NCBI): domain Eukaryota; kingdom Viridiplantae; phylum Chlorophyta; class Ulvophyceae; genus Smithsoniella; species Smithsoniella earleae. The sequence goes on along the minus strand of JAULKQ010010411.1, from coordinate 8,811 downwards.
GGGCGCGCCGCCGCCCGGAGCCCTGCTCGGGCCTGCCGGCCCATCATGCGCGGTAAAAGCCTTTGCAGCGAGCACCGGTGTTGGGCTTGCACGAATGGACAGCTTGCAGAGGCCGGGAATTTCGTCTATAAATTTCAATAATTACTGAAAGTACAGATGATTCAAATATGACTGCGGATCGGCTCTCCCCCATGCTCGAAGCTTTCGTACTCCATTTCGGCGAAATGGGCAGCCGCTGGGGTATCAACCGCACCGTCGGCCAGATCTACGCGTTACTCGTGATCAGTGAAGATCCCCTGAACGCCGACACGATCGCCGAGACGCTCAACGTCTCGCGTTCGAACGTATCGATGAGTCTGAAAGAGCTGAACTCGTGGCGGCTCGTGCAAACCCACCATCAACTCGGCGACCGCAAGGAGTATTACTCCGCGCCCGACGACGTCTGGGACATCGCGCGCACGCTGATCGAGGAACGCCGCAAACGCGAGATCGACCCGACGCTGTCGGTGTTACGCGACCTGCTGCTCGAGTCCCCCCGTAACGAAGCCGAGACTTACGCGCAGCAGCGCATGCACGACATGCACGAGCTGATCGAACTTGCGACGCAATGGAGCACTGATATGCAGCGCCTGTCCACGGGTGAACTACGCAAACTGCTTAAGCTCGGCGCGGGGGTAAGCAAGGTCCTCGGCGTACGCGAGCGCCTGCGTGGCGGCGCGGCGAAGGGCGGGAGTTGAGCGCGCGATGGAAACGTTCCTGCTCTCACGGATCCAGTTCGCGGCGAACATCAGTTTTCACATTCTGTTCCCGACCATTACGCTTGCGCTCGCGTGGGTACTCGTGTTCGTCCGCATCCGTTTTAACCAAACGCGCGACGAAACCTGGATGCGGGTGTACCGTTTCTGGGTAAAAGTCTTCGCGTTGACGTTCGCGCTCGGCGTTGTCAGCGGCATCACGATGTCGTTTCAGTTCGGTACGAACTGGCCCGGATTCATGGCCACCGTCGGCAATATCGCCGGCCCCTTGCTTGGCTATGAAGTGCTGACGGCATTTTTTCTCGAAGCCTCATTCCTCGGGGTCATGCTGTTCGGCATGGGTCGCGTATCGAACCGTGTGCATACGCTCGCAACCGTGCTCGTCGCGTTTGGCACGAGTTTGTCCGCGTTCTGGATCCTCGCGCTGAATTCGTGGATGCACACGCCGGCCGGATTCGAAATGCGCGACGGGGTGGCGCACGCGGTCGACTGGTGGGCGGTGATCTTCAATCCGTCGCTGCCCTACCGGCTCACGCACATGCTCATCGCTTCGGGCCTGACCTGCGCATTCCTGCTCGCGGGCTTGAGCGCCTACCGCCTGCTCGACGGCGATCCGAAGCCCGCGCCCCGCAAGGCGCTGCAACTCGGAGCTGTCCTCGCCGCCGTGCTCGCACCGGCGCAGTTCATCGTTGGCGACTTTCACGGCTTGAACACACTCGAACATCAGCCGGCGAAAATCGCCGCGATCGAGGGCATCTGGCACACGGAACGCGGCGCGCCGCTCGTGCTGTTCGGCTGGCCGGACAGCGAGTCGCGAACGAACCGCTACACAGTCGAGGTACCGAAGCTCGCGAGTCTCATCCTCACGCACGACCTCGATGGTGAACTCCTCGGCCTCGACGAATTTGACGACCGGCACCCGCCCGTTGCACCGCTGTTCTTCGGCTTTCGTCTCATGGTCGGGGGCGGCAGCGTGATGCTGCTCGTGGCCCGGTATTCCGTCGACTGTTTGTGGCGCCGTCGTCCGCTCGCACGCTGGCATTTGTGCGTGCTCGTGGCGATGACATTCTCCGGCTGGGTCGCGACGCTCGCCGGCTGGTATGTCACGGAAATCGGACGCCAGCCGTGGCTCGTCAACGGCGTCTTGCGCACGGCCGACGCGGTAACCACGGTCGCGCCCGGTGATGTCGGTTTGTCGCTCACCTTGTATGTGACGCTGTACGCCGTACTCGGCGTCGCCTACGTGCATACACTGTTTGTCATGGCGCGGCGTTCGTCGTTGCTCGAGCGCGAACTTTATCCCGGCAACGGCGCGATGGCCGCGCCGCTGCGGAACTGAGGTCGGGACGATGCCGGAATTTGCGAATGAAGCGTACTGGCTGCCTGTCATCTTTGCCGCGTTGATGGGGCTCGCGTTTCTGATTTACGCGGTGCTCGACGGTTACGACCTCGGGGTCGGCATTTTGCTGCCGGCACACGGCGAATCCGATCGTGACACGATGATTGCATCGATCGGGCCGTTCTGGGATGCGAACGAAACCTGGCTCGTGCTCGCGGTCGGGATCCTGTTGATCGCGTTCCCGGTCGCGCACGGCATTATCCTCGGCACCCTCTATCTGCCGGTTGCGATTATGCTTGCCGGGCTGATCCTGCGCGGGGTTGCGTTTGATTTTCGCGCGAAGGCGCCAACGATGCACAAGGCACACTGGGATCTCGCACTGAAGGGCGGATCCGTCCTCGCGACGCTGGCGCAGGGCTATATGCTCGGCCTGTACGTTGCCGGTTTCCGCGACGGCTGGGCGGCACACGCGTTCGCGAGCCTGAGCGCCGTTTGTGTGACCGCCGGGTACAGCTTCATCGGCGCGACGTGGCTCGTGATGAAAACCGACGGGGATTTGCAGCGCCGCGCGGTACGCTGGGCGCGCATCAGTCTCTATCTCACGGCGCTCGGCATCCTCGCCGTTTCGATCGTGAACCCGCTCGTCACACCGGAGGTGTTCAGCCGCTGGTTCAGCGCGCCCGCGATTTACGTGCTCGCGCCGGTGCCGTTGCTCACTGCCGGCCTGCTGATCGTGGCGGCACGCTACCTTGCACGCTTTCCGCACGGCGACGACACGGGCTGCTGGAAACCGTTTGCGTGTGCGGTGGCGACGTTTATTTTGTGCTTTGCCGGTCTTGCCTACAGCTTCTTCCCGCACGTCGTTCCCGGTGGCATGACGCTGTGGGAAGCCTCGAGCGCACCGGCCTCGCTGCGCTTCGTACTGACCGGGGTGTTGATCGTATTGCCCGTGATCATCGGCTATACGATCTACTCCTACCGCGTGTTCTGGGGGAAGTCGACGGAGCTGCGGTATTACTGATGCCGGCCGCGTACCTGTGCGCCGGCGTTGAGGATTTTACCCGTCGGCGGACAAAGGCCGCGCGGGTGACTTCAAGATGCGGCGTTGTTGCCGGCCTCGCGAATCGTTTCCCACTGCACCGCTGCAATCCGGACATGGCGAACACGTGTCTCGGGTGAGCCGCGATTTCCTGCGATGGCGCACGGTATCGCGGTTTTGACCTCGGTACTTGATCTGCCGCAGGGTCTTCGCACGCTGCGGTCATAAAATTCGGCGACGAGTTTTGGAAATTTCGGCGCAATGAGCCCGGTTATCTGTCAGTGAGAGTCAGCGCATGAGTAAGATAATTATCACCATCAGCCTTTTGCTTGGAATCAACACCGCGTTCGCGGTCAACTCACCGAGGGTCGAATTCGACGGCGAGCCGCCGACGTACCAGGTTGACTGCCCCGACGGCGCCACCGATGCCGGGCAATGCCAGGTCGATCAGTTGACGTACACGGGCTGGCGCACCTACAAGATCGAATGTCAACAGTGTCACGGCGGTGGCGGCATGGGCAGCACGTTCGCGCCGAACCTGATGGACCGGTTCAATAAAGCCGGGGTGGATTACGGTCGTTTCCTCTACGTACTCGACCATGGCTACACGGGTCAGACCGGGGCGATGCCGAGCATGGAGAAGAACTCGCGGGTACAAAAAGCGAAGCAGGCCATCTTTGCTTATCTGCGGGCGCGCGCCGATGGCGTGATTCCGATCGGTCGTCCGCCGAAACCGCAATAAACTCAGGCGTCTTTTCGCTCGTTTGCGGCAGGAGCCGACGCTGGCCCGGCGCGCGTAACCGCAACCCGGGCGACGAGCGGCTCACGACGGTCGCCTTCGCGAGGGCTTTGACGGCCGGGCAGTGACAGACACCCATGAGCAGCGACCCGGCCGGATAGCTCGCTCAGCGCCGGCGGCGGCTCCGGAAGTCCGGTTGTTTGCGGGCGCGCCCGCCTCAAGCGCGCTACCGCGCCCGCCATCGCGTGGCGCTGCAGCGTCAACGCTGGTCGATTGACGACTGACTTTCGTGATCTGAATTCTGCCGACCCCGGATCCGTGCTCTCAAGAGCACGCAAGGGATGGCCCCCAGCGCCGCTCGGAATCGGCTTTCGTTATGCGCGCGTGACGCTGGCGCCATGAGCTGTCAATCCCGCGGAGTCCACCGGAGATTCAATCGTCACCGGCAAACCAGGCCGGAGCGGCGTAAACCCGCGCATTCAGGCATAGAAGCCGGCGCGTAATTGAGCGCGATATGGCGGGTCCGCGCTGCCGATGATTACGCGCTGCGCTATCTGCGCTCTGCGCACGGGGTCTGGGTGCAACTCGATTCCGCTGACGGCAATTTGCGCGACCACCTCAACGGATACCCGCTCTTGCCGGGAGCGCGCGGAATGGTTTCCGTCCCAGGGCAAGCAGCCCCGCCCCGAACAGCCAGAAAGCGGGCGCCAGCGGGACGGTGCTGACGGCAGTGCCGTACAACTGCGCGCGCCCGTCGCCGGTCACGAGTGCCGTTGTTCCTTGTTGGCGCAATGCGAACCCACTCATCGATAAAGTCAGATCCTCGAGCAGGAAACCGCTCAGCGATGCACCGGCGCCGGGGGTGTCGCCACCGGCAATCCATTCGCTTTCAAGAAACCCGGTGTTCTGCGTAAACAACAGATTCTGGTCGTCGTCAAAGAACCGCGTTTGGATCCGCAAACTATCATCCGTTGCGTCCGTGATCCGGGCAAGCAGGTGCGCGAGTCCCGCCGGATCCGTCGTTTGCGTGCCGGAGGCGCCGGTAAAGAAGTCGACATGCGTGCTTGCAAGTTCGGGTCCGCTCGGGTTGCCGAGTTCATCCAGGTAGGTCAGTGCGAGTTCGATATTGATCCCGAACGCGGCCACATTACCGAACGAGCGAGTCGTCGGGAAATTGGCGGGGTAATCAGCGAGCAGGACGGCGGCGTTCGCATTGGATTGAATCGCGCACAGGAGGCCGAGGATTGCAGCGAGGACTATGGTGGATTTGCGGTTATTCATGGTTTCTACCTCTACGATGAATTCAGCCCGGTGCTGCCGGCATCGAATCGGTGTTGCATCGGGGCCTGCCATGATAAAGGCACCCCGGGGTGCGGCATTAGTACGAAAGTCGGGGTTTTGCGGATCGGGCAGCGCGCCCACTGCCGAGGCGGTGCGTGTGATCGGCGTCCGCGACAATGATTTACCGGCCGGATTCGGCGAAACCGGGCTGGCACTATGGCACTTCAACACCGGGCCAGGCGCATACGAACGGTTGCCGACGTTCGGTACCGATGGAGTCGCCGGATTCCTGGGTGCGCGTGCAACGGGCTTTGCGACGTGGCTGCCGGGTACCGCGGTACGATTGGCGTGCTTGCGGTCGCACCAGCGCTTATGGGTCTCGCAGCTTGGTCGCGCCCGCGCGGACGTTGCAATCGCGCCGTTCATGATCTCGAACGGCCGGCACCGGCCACTGTTCTAGCGACCGGAAAGCCGGCCTGTCTGCGCGAGAAAGTCCCGGATCAGTGCGGTCGCCTTCGCCGGATCTTCGACGGCCGGGCAGTGATTGACGTCCTCGAACACGACGAGGCGTGAATCCCTGAGGCCGCGTGCAAGCGCGTAAGCACACGGGTCGAGCGGTGACACGATGTCGCGATCCCCGTGCAGGATCAGGCAGGGGACCGTGATGTCGCCGATGCGATCGCTCATGTCGAACGCCATGAACGATTCGGCGTTACCCGCAACCGCGTACAGCGGCCACTTCGTCGATTCGAGCGCGATGTGTGACGGAAGCCCGACGGCCTCGAAAAATGCCGTCCGTCCGGCCGCCGTTTGCACCGCGTGCTTGATCGCCTCGAGCGTGTTCCCGGCTTCGTGGATTTGTTGTCCTGCGACGTAGGAGCCGACATAGACGATCCCCGCCACGCGATGCGCTTGCTCGAAATAAAATGCAGACGCCGTGTTGCCGCCCATCGAATGGCCGACAATGACGACCGGTTCGCTGACACCCGCGGCGTCAAGCACGGCGCCGAGGTCGCGCGCATGCTGCTCGACCCCGTAGGCAATCGCGGGCAGCGGTTTTTCGGAACGACCCGCGCCGCGATTGTCGAAGGCAATACAGCGATACGATTCGCTCAAGGCGTCGATCTGCGCGGCCCAGATATCGGTGATCCCCATGAAACCCGGGGCGAACACGACGGTGGGGCCGTCACCGTGGACCTCGTAGTAAATTTCGCAACGGTCATCAGCGCGCGTCCACGGCATCACTCCACCTCAAAAGTCTTCGTTGTGCATTATTATGCTGCGATTGCACTGTCTATCGCACCGCGGTTGCGAGCACTGATCTGGCACAGCAGTGGCGACAACGTCACCACGCTCCCGGCGGTGCGGGAGCGTTCCAGTCGAAGTCGGACCACGGCTTAAACGAAGTGGGGTCAGACGAAACTATTGCAGGGATCAAAAATTTTCACCTGGACGCCCCTGCGACAGCGGTCCTCCCAACCCGCCGTGTCTCATTCGGACGGCATATGTAACGTCTCATCCGCGTGTTTCAGATAAATCAGTAACCCGGTCGATTCGACCGTCGCGTACGGTGCGGACAGTGCCGCCATAAATGAGCTATGTACGTATGCCGCCGGGATAGTGTTGTCCTTGAAGACGAGATCCCGGGTTGCGCACGCGTCCTCCACGACGGTGCACCGAAACCCCAGGTCGAACGCCGCACGGGTTGTGGCGTCGATACACATATGGCTCATCGCTCCGGCGATCACGAGTTCTTCTATATCCAGGTGACGAAGTTCGCGTTCGAGCGAAGTGTCGCGGAATGCATTGGGGAAGTGCTTTTGGATGATTTTTTCGCCGCTCGCCGGCGCGGCGGCTTCGTGGTGTTCAGCGCCGACGCTACCCGGGATGAAAAACGTCGCGTCGGGCTTAACCGCCAGATGTTGAATATGAAATACCGGATCCTCATTTGCGCGAAACGCGTCGAGTACGGTGCGAGCGTTCCGCGCGGCGTCGTCCATGGCGACGAGTTCCATTGCTCCACCGGGGAAATAATCGTTTTGAATGTCGACGAGAATGAGAGCTTGAGTCATGTTCTTGCTCCTTCTTCAATTCGATGCTTGAGCAAAACTTAGCACAGCGCCGAATGCCGGTTAACTCCTCGCTTCGCTGACCGGTGTTGTTTCGTGTTCGTCAGACTGAACGGGTATGTTCAGCGCTGGCGTAAGATCGAAAGGTCGTTGCGGGCCCGGGTAAATTATTCATTGGCCTGCCGGGATCGGGATCGGAGCCGGTTAGCCGATGGAAACGGCGGGTCCTTATTTGAGAGCCCCGCGATTCGTTGCGTTAAACGTGAAAACCGTGGTCCTCGATTAGACCCGTAGCCTCGTTACCGTGTGCCTGAAATGCGTGCGAGTTGCGTACATTTCGCTTCCACGGGCGTTCAACACAAATGTTAAACGTGAATTGAATTGCCAATCAGCAAGCCAGCTTGCTCCGAGCCCGGCGGATCCTGAATCCCGGCTGGGCCAGGCGCAGTTTAACCGCGGTCAACGAAACGCCGCTTGCAGGTGTTCAATCTCGATCAGCACCTCATCGATAAAGCCCTGCGCCGCGACCGGCACGGGCCGGTCGGCGAGCGTCGCGATGATCCCCGGTGAGGCGATGTGCGACAGATCCGCGATATCGAGCATCGCGAAATCCTCGGCGGACAAGTCGTCGGGAAACGTTTTGATCAGGCTCGCGGTTACGGCATCGGTCTCACGCACGATCCGCCGAATCACCGTCACGTCTTCCGCGCGCAGGAACAGATCGTGTAATTCCTCGCTCGATTGCGTCGTGCGGTATTGCTGCGCCAGCCACTTCAGGTACCACGCCGGAAGTTTCGGTACGAGCAGCGGGAACGGCAGGACGTCTTTAATGGCCACCTCGGGAAGCCGGGTCAGCGGATGCCCGGATCTGCAGATGATGACCGGTGACGACAATGTGAAGTTCTCGACCCGCACACCGGCATCCATCACCTCGAACGGTGAACCGACATACACGTCTACCCGGCGTGCGAGCAACTCGGGCTGGAGTTCGTCCCAGCCTTGCGTACGCAGTCGGAATCGCAGTTGCGGATATTGACGTAACAGGCGGGCAAGCGCCGGGGCAACGACGCGATCGGCCATCCAGGGATCGGATCCGATCACGACCTGACCGCTCGCGAGGTTGCGCAGCAGTTCCACTTCCCGCCGCGCCTGATCGAGCGTACTCGTAGTTTCGCGCGCAACGCGCGCGAGCACGTCACCGAACTCCGTCGGGACGACGCCGCGGGGTCCGCGCACGAACAGCGGCACGCCATAGTCCTCCTCGAGGCGGCGGATGCTCACCGACAGCGCGGATTGGGTCAGATGCAGAGCCTCCGCCGCGCGCCGGTAGTTGCGGTGTTCGCACAGTGCAAGCACGTGGCGTAGCTGGCGGATCGATTCGGTCATGACAAAAATTCATTGAAAACGCGAATATTATGAATTGGACACGAAAACTCGCGGCGTGTCATCTTGCCCGCCAGCACTCGGGATACTGCCCTGGAGGAACCTGACCATGACGATTCAAACACTTTGCGCTGATGGCACGACTGTTACTTATACCGACCGCCGCCGCTGGTTGTGGTCCCTGTCCCTGCTGTGGCCGCTGATGC
>JAULKQ010010400.1:0-12522 GCA_032356285.1 Smithsoniella earleae | reverse complement strand
TCTGGTACTGTGCAATGCTTGATTAGTTATAGATCCGCTCATATATCTACTCATAATGGTCGTGCTTCTACACTCTGACGCACGTGCACTGTTTGACCGTAAAAAATAGTATAATCACCTCGAAAAGTGCACGCTTCAGAAGAAAGCAGAAATATGTACGCCCTTCCTCACTGACATCATTACACTCCATTCGAGCTGGTGACACAATGGTGGGAGTCAACTCATGTGACATAAAATTTGCCCTAAATGTCGCAACATTCACTGTTTCTGAAGACTTCGATTGCATGAAATAAATTCTGTTTTGCAAGCCATTTGCTGCAAGTCTCTGGTAGACATGGATGCATTACACAGCTTTACTAGTCAGATGGCATGAGAACTTGTCGAGGTCGAGAGAGGCACAAAATGGGTGTGTATGTGGATTCCTGTGCAGAACTGTGAAACAGAAATAAGTGTTCTGAAAGTGTCCACGTGTGAATGATGAGCAGAGTAGCACGAACCTGAGGAACCAAGATACAAGTAGGCCTTGCCCGGGGCTAAACGAAATTATACTACTGTTACATCCACTTGAATTTATTTTAATCTAATTGAATGAACCATACAACCCCTCATCATTCCTGTTCCCATTCGCGAGAGGCTCTATGCTTGCTGTCGTTCACCACAAAATCCGTCTCAGTTAATGGCATTGGATAGTGGGAATACATTCAACATGTACATCTCTCAATTCTCATTTGGCAATTACGTCTCGGGAGAATAGTAGTGCGCACGCCAGTTAGATTTCAGAGATCTTTTCGCTGACGGTTGTTAGAGCCAAGGCACGTAAGTTGTAATGACGTTCATCCATCGCAAACCACGAAACTTCTCATGCAAGGGCGGACTTGGAACTTTCTAGTAACCAATTTCACATCACGTTCCCCAGCCGGGGTTCCGCGGGGCTAACATGTGGGGCTGAGCCCTGCTGCTTGCTAGTTTATTGTTGTGTCAACTCCCTTTTAGGCAATGAGATTGATTATGATGCTGCAGATGCAATTATACGTACTGGAGCAGTACGCAGATGCTCGTAATTCTCTGGTCAGCCCAGAATGTTCGTTCCATGTCCTCAACAGTTGAAGGTGCGCGAAGCGTTGCCGCAGAGGTATCCTGCAGTGAGATTCTTATACAACCCTATGTAGCCTAGACATAGAAAGACTGCATTTGGGCGGAATATCTGCTGCACATCTCGTGGCATGCTCTGGCACTCGGGTGCACCCCTCGAAGTTTTTGGAGTCAAGTCGATGACTAGATACTGCACAGTTGTGCAGCAGACAGTTTTAGCACTGCGCAGGAAGTATGTGAACGTCAACATACCAAGTTGATAAACCTGAAGTTGATGAAACTGAACGACCAATGCACAAGCTGTGAGGATGATGGGTAAGAGATGTTGCATGGGGTTGTCATTGAAGACCTTATCCCGTAGCGCTCTTAGAGAATCTCGTGCTTCCTCGCGCTTGAAAACTTATCTTTTCCAGAGTATCATTTTCATTGGTTGATGCAAGCATTCAAGCGCTGTTTGTGGAGCAGAATGGTGATGTGAAGAACGTGACGAGGCAGATGCATCTGCGTATTTGACTCGACGAGTCACGTGCTCTTCTTGGTTAAGCTGACTACGAGATTATGAACAAGTTGTGCCAGATAAGAAAATGATGGAGATGTCTGTTAATGAGTGTCTCAAGTAGCCTTCAGAGTTACACACTTCAGGAGTGTTCGAAGCACAGTGTTTGGTCTATCATGCTCAAAGTGTTCGTTGGCCAATAAAATCAAGTACAGACTGGAAAAAGAACTAAAATCGCAAACACCATAATATCAAACCTTAATTTTATCAAATTACCACGCTTCGCCACTCTGCGGGACTTTGAAGATTTGAGACGCGCGATGATACGGTGCTATTTAGTACCTCTTCACAGTGAAGAAGTCGAGTGCATCACAAAATTAAACGCCTTTGCGCACTCAGATTAGCTATTCAATCTAGCTATGCTGGTCTCGATGTCTGTACTGTAAACAGCACTCTGCTCGTGACTGGCACTGTCTCATGGAGTGTCCAAATAACCTGGCCTTTTCGTCCCCGGTTATCCCACTTGCCTCAAATTAGTTCTACAGCGAAGACGTTAATATGGCTCTAAAACAAAAACGGAGAGATACAGGTATAAAGCACAGAAATTCAAGCATGCCACGAATGCATCATGTACTGCATGGTACAAGAAGATGCGCGTCCAATACCGTGTTCAACAAGAGCCGGATTGAGTTGTTAACGCTGGCAACGGTGATACGACCGGCTCGCCCTCATCGCAATACAGGTGGGAAAATGGTTATCGAAACAGTTCCTCATGCAAAGAGTAATAAGCCTTCAAACACTGGTCATCAAATGCCTGAGATGCAGGAGGAGCCAAATTCACCTTGTGTGGGCAACAATGCATGCGTATTGACTGCTTTTGTTTTCTCTGAACATTATTGGGCGGTACCGCGTCTTTTATAAATACGCAGCTTTCATATCGCTAGGAATAATCACGAACCACATTCTTGACGGGCATATAACACGTTACTTACTCCTGTCGATACGGCTTTTTCGAACTTGCACAGGAATATGCGTGACCAGAGATATCATCAATGACGCTTAGACACATAAATAATCCTTGCAGCATCTCCTGGTAGTAAGCGCTCCAAACTGCAGCTTTCGTACTCCGGCTTTGCTTGCGACGGACTTCCCTGCATCTCAGACCTGGTCACACATCAGATCCACTTCTGCGGCGCGTCCACTTATACCAAATTTTATTGATCGGTGGAATCCAGATGAAGGGCTCATTTTCACGTCGCATCGTGGGACAAGGTGCTTCTTGGATACAGTTCTCTCTGCAAGCGCCGTTCATGTCGGAACAACTGCCTTACTCGCTGCAGTGTTACAAGTTGTCTCGCAGATACCACGAGCTTGCAAATTTTGGAATCCCACCTTTGTTTGGTGAAAATACGCTTATATCTGCTTTGTGCCCGCTTGTGTCTGACTGTACCAGCAATAGCACTGTACTACCGTACCTATATCGAGTTGCGCCTACGAGATATGAATCTAGTACTCTGTTGGCGTATTTGTAGCCATCAGAGTCATACGTTAATGTCAAAACGGTAGTTACCGTACCAGTGCACTTTGCTTCACGGTTCAAATTACCCGGAAGTTGGATATGACAAGAAGCTCTCCACGACACTACAATGTCACCTCTGGCTGTCACCAAATGCTATTTTTTTCATATTTCACCTTGTCGGAGTTCGTTTCAAGGAGAGAAGAGCTCTCCACGTGGAAGCTCAGCGATAAGAAGACAAGCATATGAGCATGCACTGTGCGCTTCTTTTACCATTCTGTATGCGACGCCTGCATCTATAGTCACGAATGATTGCAGGCGTATTATCTCAGAGGGCCCCGTGTAGCCCGGCTTTGTACCGTGATGTGGTGCAACACTGTCGGAGTGCTCTGCGGCAAACAGGCGTTTCGCCGAGCCGATCGTTATGCACATGTCTATCTCAGCCGTCAAACCAGGAGCCTGTTCGGAGAAACTTTAATCAAGTGGGATTTATCAGAGTTCGCTTGGAGCGCGTAACAGCAACAAAGGCAGGAACGTACGGCTGCTTGGTTTTTGTGCGTCACGAGAGCAGGCGGACATGGTTGCATGGTGCTGAGCCTGGCCTTGTAGTTCATGTAAACGGGGATACATTGTATTGCCTGGTCCAGTTGTTGCGGAACAAACCGACAACCAGGCCAATGCCGCTAGAGCTTCTCTCAGCTGTACTACAGCAGAAATCAGAAAACTCATCTGAGGACTGGGGGCTTGTCAGGGTTGCAATTATAGATTTACAGCAAGAAACGTACATTGCAAGAGCCTACTTTGGGAACAGAAGGACTGGTGAGGTCTCATGGGAACAGGACATTCGACCATCCGATGCTACGTACTTAGCACATCGGTGGAAAGTCCCACTGTTCATAGACTCTTCTGTTTGGGAGGAGACAGCTATGACACACAATGAATTACAGCTACTTGAAAGAGAGAGCGGGCTTGAGCTTCAGCATGATGATTCTTATGACAAAGAAATCTCAAATGATTCAGTTGAAGCTCCAGTTGAACCGTCCTCCCCAATACAGAGAAGTGCTTTGGTGCAAGAATCATTCACCAGTGGCATACTGTGCGCTTCTAATGCATCTGGTTTACTTTTCCGTGGCAGTCATATGTTTCCCCACAATAGTGTTGTTTTGCAGAATGTCTGATCCTGAACCTGTGAAGATGTTCAAACGGCAAATGGCGCTTGCTGTTGCGGAGGAGAACTATGCATACGCTGCAAAACTGCGTGATTCGCCAATAATGCAATTGTACAAGGAGTTACAGAGGTTAAGGAGTAGGGGTGACAACGCAGCAGCGCTCAGAGTACAAGACAAATTTGATGCTGCAGCTGCTCAATGGGAGTTTCGCTCAGATGATTACTCAGTTTGAAGTATGAGCTGCAGAAGGTCATCACTGTTACGCGGGTTTTAAAATAAAGTCGTTGAAAATGCTGTTACATCACCGCGACTACGTTGTTTTCTTGGATGAACCAGGCACTTTGCTTGGTGATGTGATCAGAGAAACTTTGGCATAGTAGCTTTTAACCCATATCTGAACTTGCCAGGCAGTAACTGTAACCACCAGCGCAGTAAATGCAGCTGCCCAGGCAATCTTTATATGCGCTGGGAATGGTGCAGTGAATTCATCACGGCCAAGCTTGATAATGTTGAGAACTTCAACAGCAAGAATGGCTGCAGCGAGCCATGCGAAGGAGCCCAGCTTATTGAGTACATCCTTGGAGTCTCCCTACAGAGAAATTATTTTGAGCATTGAACTACAGAGGGTTACGCAAAACAGCAATCGTGTGGCACACCTGTAAGAACTCGTGGTATTCTTTTACTCCTGGTAAGCCTACAGCCCAGAGGAAAACCAAGCGAGCTATGTTCAGGAAGTGTGGGGGTGGAATCCAGAGCAACGTCTTCAAAAAAAATGCATTCAGCTCAAAAACGAGTGCTACAGCCACTAGCACTAGTGCTTGTAAAAAGCGCTTGGGGGAAGAGAAGATTGCCCAATCAAAAATCTCGAAAGATGATGGTGTAAATTGTTGTAATCCCTGCCTGCAGATAGAGCTAGGTAAGCGATTAGGGATTGCGTATCCATGATTTGATACCTAATACAAGACACATTACCTGAGAAGTCCTTTCTTTTTGGCAGTACCTTGCCAATCGTACGTTTTGCTACCAAAAAAGTTGACTGCAAGCATCCCGATGGTCATTCCACCCCAGTTGCAAATGAGAACATCCAGCAGCCATGAATCCCACCAACACTCATTGAAATTTGCTAGCCAGTGCTGAAACGTCTGTTCCATGACTTCGAAACCAATAGAGCAAGTCCACAGTATCCAATAGTTGCGCAACATGACAGCTTTGGCAAACCATCCTAATGTGTGTGCTATAACAAATTCATCCCAAAGAGTCTCGTGCAAGACCTTTTTATTTATCCCTTGTCCTGGAATCCAAAGTTGACACGTTTCTCCGTACGCTCTTTCTGGTAACTCCTCTCCAAGAGCTGGGTCAATATTCTGCACCCTGGGTGATGTGGCATGACAATGTACCATTCAGAGATACATTGTCATTCACAAAGTATACCTCATAGCAGTACTGTGAGATCTAGAAAGTATCGAGGGGTACGCAGGATACCTTGAGTAGTGCGCGTGCTTCCTGTTTGCCTTGAAACAGTAAAAAGACTAGCGCCAGGAAGTACAAAACTGCAACACCGTGGACCAAACGCCAAACCACAGGATGCGGCCTGATCATTGGGGTCGATGGACCTTGCAAGGCGGAATAACTTAGATACGTCGTTGCAACTGCAATAAGTCCAGCCTTGTAGTTTGGGCCTGTGGCCACGTCTTCTTGCCATGCTCCACTGAACCACATCAGCAGTACAGCCCCTGAACGTGCAAACACTGCTGACAGGCAGATGCACCGTGAGATTCGAGGTAGTACAACTAACATTTGTCGTTCCGCGTGGTTCGCCGTTGGGCTACCACAAAGGCGAAAGCCTACGCACCGATGACAAGGCAAGAGACAGTCCTGGGCACAGAAAAGATGCCCGGAGATCCCATTTGTCTCAATTCTGGTTCATGAGATGTTTTATAAGGAGTCGCCATGACACAATCAACCAAGATGCTACAACTACACTGCGCTAGACCAACAAGATACTCATTCCAAATGAGTAGGCGTTGACAACCAACTGTGATATGTGCAGTCTGTTGAGTATGCAGTAATTTCTCTAGGATAACAGCAGGGATAGGAGTATCAAACGAATCAAAGGCATTAGAGACTAGCGTAAATAATTAATACGCGACACGCTACAAAGGTATAGTACCCAAAACATTCCGACAAACAATGCATTGGTGTCATGTTGGCGCCGATATCATCAAGAGCGATAACAACAAATTCTAGGTGTAGTCGTGGTTGCTTTTTCAGACACTGGCACACATCCACAGCGATGCATGTGTGACTTCCTTTTGTATTCTTGCCATACCATTTGATTGGTGCACGATAGCAGAGCAGGCACAAGGTTATGCTCAAGGCTTCCCCCCAGCAGTCATTCTATACATGGATACGCTTTAGTGCACCCTGTGGTCAAAGCAACTTTCACTTGTACTGCCATATTAGTTTCAAGACTCGAGCAGCTCTAATGGTGGGAACTCAAGTCAAAAATCTCAGGTCCCGAAAGCGTGCAGTCTGTCACCAGCACAATGCAGGTTGACTCTGTTTGGACCCATACAACCAATCCACATTTTTCACAAGTCTCACCAGAAGTCTCATTTCTGGTACTTAGAGGCCTTGCGAGTTCAATCTTTTGCATGGCCAAGATTGCGCACTTAAAATGCTTTGAAGTGCGGCCAGTATCATTTCTGTGTTAAGATGATGTGGGGCACATGCACAGGTGAGTATCTTATGTGCTACTTGTGCCATAATGACCAGTGTTGCCACCCCCAGCATCATGGCCTCATGAAATGCTGAGGGACTCCGCGAGCAAACGACAAAATTAAAAAAGCTAGATATGGAATTACTTTGTAAGCGTATGGACTAGAATCCTTCATGGTTGGAAGTGATGAGTAGGGACTCTCTGTTCTTATGTAAATAAATTGCGGCAGTATCACAGTCAACAAGTTCTCCAGTAAACACCACTTTATCCTTGGAGCCTGCTGCAGAACGGGTACTTGCAGATACAGCTTCTCTTGCGCTTTCGCCAATTTGTGTTGAAAAATCTCGTAAGTGTGAAATACTGTCATCAGAGCATTCAAACACAGCACTATAACCTGAAATAACTTTGTGAACACCAAGGAGTTGGTATTGAAAGAACTCTCCTAGTTCTCCTACCACCCAAGTGCCTTCTGGTGTATCCGACTGGCCAAGCTCAAACCTTGCCTGCAGAATACGATTTACGGTTGAGTGGTTAGACACGAGATGATGATTTGTTTGTGGTAAGGCGATATGAGAGCAGATTCGGGCGGAAGGGTAGAAAGACTGTGCGCACATGCTTCATTTTCTGTACTAAATGGCTTGGAAGGCTTGCAAAAAAATGCGTTTTTGCAAGTTCTGCTCGTTCGTCGCTGGGAAAGCTTGCTCCGCCCCACACATACTTCGGATCAGCAAAGCACACTGCGTACAATATAGCGTTCTTAGTCTGCAACCTCCCACGCTGTCAAATTGCAGCCCCAGATTGTTAGAGTATCGCTTAAAGTCTACGTTGACTCCTCACACCTCGAGTACTATTATCCGCTCGACCGCTGCATGTTCTTCCTGGTGTCAGTTCGACATGCGCGGACCTGTTCACTCCATCGAGGTGCAATTGCTGGTACTCCCGCCGGGTCCTTTCGCAGCCGTTTACAAAGGATGGTTCAAATCCAAGGTTAACAAGGTTGAGAATTGAAGCTGGTATGAACCTACGACTCACCGATATCATCGGTAGCGTCTGTAGCTTAAAGTGACCAACTGACTTGCGGCAGAGCGTCCCAAACAAGGATTTGTGCCATAGTCTTCACATATCCACCTCATTGCAATGTCAGCTTGAACATGCAGATTCGCGCACAAGGGACATCTTGTAGCCGTTGACGGTGCTCACGCGGCGTTCCATGTCCGCAAGAAAAACTCGCTAAAAGTGGAGGTCGATACATCCATCTCAGTGAAACAAATCTCAAACATGTGCCACTTTCACCTGCTGAAATCCCACTGAGTATTAAGTCAAAGGTGGATTGGAGTCCGAGCAAGGAGCTTGGGCAAGCAGCGATAGAAGCTGAAATCCTCTTCCCGACACGACTACATTCCAAGTCCCATCTGCTGCGCAACATCCAGCGACACAGCAAGGCTCGCAAACATCTACCACATGGTTGCAAACCTCTCTTATCATGACAGTACTTCCCCAGCTCTCGCGCAATCCTGCAGATGCCTGCGACTTAGCATCAACTTCCCAATCAGTACTAGGATTTTCGCATACTTGGTCAGCGGGTGAGATGTGCCAGAAGCGCAGAAATTCATCCCATCCTATCGACCATACATGCAACCGACCTTGCAGCATTTCGCAGCACAACCCTTTCACTGCAGAATGGTGTGCATTTGGAACACGAAGACATTCATGGAGCATAAGAGTCTCAGAAGTTGCACAGCTATCTTTTCGCATGACTACGACGGCAAGGGCTTGGTCGTCTCCGCCAGTTACAGCCCAAAGCCGTTCCTCATCAATCTCTCTAAGCTGCAGGCTATTGACACCGGTTTGATGAACACCAGGAATACGTAGACACGGAGCAACAGCGCTTCCCTGCGCATGAAGGGATTGCGAAACATCCCAAAACGTGACATCGCCATTGCTTCCGCCTGCTGCTACAATAACTTCGCAACCCCGTACGTTCCATCTAACGACTACATCAACAGACAGTATTACAAATCCGTCATAGAGTAGTTCTAATACGTCAAACCATGCACGAAAGCGCAAGTCAAATCGCTGGAGCTTCAACTTCCCGCCCGATGTTGCATGGATCACATACACCGCGCTCTCTGTTTCCTTTGGTCCGCTGGATCCGGGGCAGATAAACGAGCATATCGCAAGCGTGCGCTGCTCAGCTTCCAGGGAGTTATTGCCTTGTGCGTTGTGCCTGGGTTTAAAACCACCCTTGGGCGGTGGCAAGGTGGCAAGCCACGAAGCCCTGCAACCCGCTCTGCTCTGTGCCAGCACTTCAGCCACGCTGCCATCATATTGAACTTGGGGTTCGTTAGAGTCCATTGATACGTCCCATGCAGACTGGACTTCCTTAGACCCTGCTGAGAAAACAATGTACTTCGGAACGTCCCCAGTGTTGTGCATTGGCAGCATAGAAGCATGCAAGCAACGAATCGCATGTCCTGCTGCAGGTTTCCCCGCTAGAATGCTCGCAGTTTTCTCCTCTGCCACTCCTCTCTTGTTGCATCTGCACAGACAACACCACTTGGATTCAACAGAAAACACCGAGAAAGCTTTGCAAGACATCACAAGGAGTAACAACACACAGGAGGTTGGTTGCTTCCTTTGTGAAGCAACACAATCATCATTGAGCAGATAGATGCTGAGGTGCGGAAGAATGACACAAATTTTCGAGGGTCAGCCTGCTCTGGCCAATCCGGAAATATAAAATCTGAAGTTCTACAGACACTTACTCCCTTGAATGAAGCAAGGAAGACCTAGGTGTACCTGGCACATACACCAGTGACAGACGAAATTCAAATTCCGACCAATGAAAAGGTCCTGAGGACAGATAGTTTGGATATCCAAAAAAAATAAGTCTAGAGGTTGAAAAAACCAGTGAGTGTCAGCCGCTTCATTCCACTCTGCAGCTGAGGCAAGACCAGACTTGCAGCGCAATCCATCGGATGATAGGAAAAACGTTGATGCAGCCACAGTGAGACTGGTGATGCCCCATGTGGTCAAGTAATATAGAGGCCAATGCTGAACCCAATGCGAAGTTCTAACAGCCACACTTGGCAATCTGATCGAATTCTTTCAATCTAAACCCAACGCTACTCCAGTCAACACATCACTGCATTCTTCACAGAACGTGAGCGGCATGTACTATTATATACGGAAGTATGCAGATGTTGTGTAAACTACGCACTGGTGCTAATCCGAACCTCTTGATGGTCTGAAGTGAAGCGTGTTGGGGATAGTACATCAGCTCTGCATTGGTACCCAAGCAAGAATATACAGTCAAGTGCTGATTGTGTATGTGTCTGTGGCCCTTTACGCCAACTGCTCCCAAATTGCAATGTTTAAGGGAATGTTTAAGGGCTAGGAAAGGGCCAAAACTATCTGATTGGCAGTTGCGGTGTGAAGTAGACCGAGATATGGGCAATTTTTGAAGCAAACACCAAGCAAACAACTTGAACGCTGGGATGTGAGTAACTGTAAAGACGCGAGGGCTCGTCGTCCAAGATAATCGAGTACTTACAATATATGTGGTCACCATAGTAGTGTCACCCGAAAGCTGAAGATCAGTAGTTGTCCCGATCTGTGTGCACTACCCCTGTGGCACTGCCTCAAGTTGGGAGACGACACTTCCTGAATTAGACACAGAGAGGCCTGGCCTATTGCCAGGCCCCTGGTAACCACTCATGCAGACACTAACGGGTCATAACAGTAACAAGGCGTAAGTGGCAGAGAGGACTTCGGCTTCCACACTTAAAGGTGGGCACGTCCGAGGCACCTAGCTGTGCGTGTTTGTGGGGACACAATGGGCCACGCATGTGAGGTCAACTGGTAAAATTTAGCGTAACCCAAGATAGCAGAAGACTTCAGGGACGTGAGTCGCTACGACCAACAGCCATAATTCTATCTATCTATCTGTCTGTACATAATAACTGCAGCATGAAGAATAAAAGGTATTGTCGCTTGGTGCTTGGCTTGATCCTGAGCCCTGCAAGCTGTACTTCATCATCTCAAGGTCAATCACATCGATGCCTTCTCGGTTTGATGAGAAAAAGACGTGACTCAAACCTTTATTGATGGGAACTAGTGGGGCTGATGTAGTAGACATGCCGTACAGCAGTGTCCGGATTAGACAGCGCCGAGGCAATCACGGCCCTGTTTCATTGCTGGAATTT
Source organism: Smithsoniella earleae (assembly GCA_032356285.1). Taxonomy (NCBI): domain Eukaryota; kingdom Viridiplantae; phylum Chlorophyta; class Ulvophyceae; genus Smithsoniella; species Smithsoniella earleae. The sequence goes on along the minus strand of JAULKQ010010400.1, from coordinate 1,325 downwards.
GTACTCAACCTCATCAATACAGTCCCGATTAATCAGCTTTCACTGTACTTACCAATGCAGCCTCAGAGATCTTGAAATGCCATGGTCATTGTTACCCATCAGCCCCAAGATAGTTGTGTACACACAGGAGCGCCCGCTCACCAGCGTGGTTCTCCCTCACGAGGACCTGGCTCCTACCCATTGTTAAGCTGTGAGAGTTCATAGCGGATGCTGCGAAAAAATAGCAGTGGTTACTGTAGTAACGCCCAGAGGGCAGAGAACTGCCAGTCCCCTTCTGTCTGTGCTCACCACTCCCTCATTCGGCAGCCAACACATACCCGGCCCACAGCCCCTGGTAACCACTCTTGCAGACTAGTATCTGCTTACGGAATCTCAGGTGTAATGATATGCTTGATCTTCCTCACACAACCAATCCTTACTGAATAATGCATTGAGAAGCTACTCTCGGGTGGTAACATCAAGCACTGTTCTGCATCCAATGGGTTCAAAAGGCGCAAATGGAAAGCTTGAAGAGCTGAATAACTGATACTTGGGATAACCAGGGTAGCCCAAGACAGCAGAGGACTTCAGGAGTCTGTGGCCGGAGATCTACTCTCAGCATCTCAGCTGGTCCATCCGCAAACTCACCTACTAGCGCACTATGAATACTGTTACGTAGTTGCTACTAAATGTATTGATGCACAGGAGTGAATGTCTCACACTGGATGTCTCACCAACTCGTAGTGTGCACTCATAAATTACCCTATAGCGCTATGAAATTTGCATGCTCAACGCTGTTGTACCCCTAAACAGGGAGACAGATGCTGGGGGGCTGCAGACCTGTACGTGAGAACACGGACAGCCCCGTCCTCGGATACTGTGACGGCGGCCATGATGCCGCCGCTGAGCTGCAGGCAGGCGCACGAATGGATGATCTTGCTGTGGTGTGCAGGCTGCAGAACACTGGCGCGCTCCTGCAGCCCGGCAGGGGGTCCTAGCCTCACCGGAGCCTTCCGGATGATCTTCAGGCGCTGCTCTTTCAGCAACACCACCACAAACTCACTGCTGCTGGCCAGGTGCACGGCCACGGGCCGACGCCACCCCCCGCTGGAAGTCCTCACCACTTCAACATCGTTGTGAGCATCCCAGACTACAAACTCCGATCCCTGTGGCACACCTCCATCACAATCACGCACCACATCAGGTTAGAGCCGAGGGGTTTTACTTGTACATGCTGTTAAATCGTCAGGGTTCGTAGCTTATGCTGTAATAGTCGAGAACTGCCAGTCCCCTTCTATCTCCGTGGCACTCCCTTATTAGGGAGCCGACGCATACCCGACCCACGG
>JAULKQ010010389.1:0-12524 GCA_032356285.1 Smithsoniella earleae | reverse complement strand
TGGTTGTTCATCCAGCCGGTGCTCACGGGAGCACCGCGGTGCCAGGAAACATGTGTGATGAGATGAAGTGTCAGTATTATCCACAGGTAGGTATAGTCTTGTGCTCTTGAGTTGTATAGCAGATGAGGAAAGCCAGTAGAAAAGTTTGGAGTCACTAAGTGTGCGTGTGCCAGCAGGAGTGTTGACACGGCACGGTTTGTTCGTTTACATGGACGTTAGTTTGTCATTGAATAGCAGCAATAAGCGCATCTTCCAGCTTTTCTCTGGTCGATTAGCTTGAATGATTGCCCAAGGGTTCCAGCAAGGAGTACAATCTCTGTCCTGTGACTTGAGTTGCTTAAAATTTCGGTTCAACAGCATGCTCGCTGGTGTGACACCTGAAATTGCTTCAATAGCATCTGTTAGTAATTGGTGCCCTGAACTAAAAGTGTTGGAAAATATGTGCATCAGATTTTGAGGTATCAAATGGAGTGCCCCCGTTTTCTCCCTGCAGTATTACTTCCCATGCCCTAACTCAGACAAACAGGGATTGTCCTGACCCGACAGTGGACATTAACCCGCTGACACAACGGGTTTGTAACGCAAACAGGTTTTTTCCCTGGTTACAAAATCGAACAAACTAGAAATAAGCCGAGCAGAAATTCGTCCGCGTGCTTTCCATATGCAACCTTGACCACTTTGTGACAGATGCCTGCCTGTCCAGCAAGCTCCTGAGATCGGCCTTTCTTACTGCCATTTTCAATAATGTGCCTTGCCCGTGATATTTTAATGACTCCGCTAAAGTCAGGTTCCCAGTTCTTGTCCGCACGAGAATTAAAACCTTGTCCTGTCCAGGAGAGTCCAACGCCAAACCGTTTGATTTAGTGCGATTTTCCAGAAACGTATCAATAATACGTAGAAAAAAAACTCACTTACCACATCTGTTGCTTACAGCGGGAACAAGGGGCCTCGAAATATGAGCGCAGATTGCAGCGCTTAATTCAACTGTGAAGATTTATTGCAGATCATCCGCAAAGATGGTAGCAATATTACAAGTAGGGACGCCCGGCACTCACTGGCAGGGAGATGCCTCAAAGCTCTCGCTGAACATGGGTAGAACTTCCTGGGTAGAAACCGCTTGACGCCCACATGAGCGGAACGCTAGAACCCTTTGCTAAAACAGCTCTATCGGCAGCTAAATGAATTGAAGAGTGAGCTCTTCATGCCAAACAAGCTTGAAAACCAGTATGTAGTGTTCAATTCGGAGCGGCAAGGACATATCTCTAGAAAGAATCCGATGCAACATTGTAAAGGTCTTCCTATATCCTCAAAAGGATAATCTTTTTGTAACTAGAAACTAGCCTCTCATGAACTAAAACATCTGAAGCTAACCACGGCCGGGTCTAAGTCTTGTCAACGCAGCGAGCTCTCAGCGTTCCCCCCTTGTCCGATCACTTGCAGATGCGAACTGATGTAATCCGAGATTCTAGAAAGGAACTATTCTTTTCGACACAAGGATTTCTAGCTTTAGGAATGGCGGGTTGCAAGAACTACGCAGAGGAAGTCTAATTTTGTTCATTTACGAAAAGAATTCAAATCGGCTGAGAGACGCGTGGGCGAGTGAGCAGTGACAGAAAAGCAGGAATAGCGGGCAGCCTCATATATTTAATAAACAGTAGAACATCTCTAGCGTTCCCAGCGTCTCGATGTATTCCTTATCTTAAATTCTATCTACCTGACAAAGATGCAATGATTGCAGACACAACTTGTACAGGGATGTCATGTGACCTTATGGACGAGAAAAGTATAACTTCACTTCCTAGTCCTCTATGTGATAATTTGAGTCGGCGTGGCAACGCGTGGGTTCAGATATACGCAAAGCGCTGTTGTCTGCGGCCACACAATCGCGTCATCGACCAACCGCACGATAATCGACTTCTTACATACAGTGCATGAAAATAATATAAAGTCTAAGATTTGAACCTGTATGCTGTGACGACTTTCACAGCGATCTTCAAAAAGGGGCATTTAAATTTCAAACGACGCTCATCTACGTGTGGCCATATCTGCGTATCTACATGCAGTCAGAGTCACAGGTGTCGATGATGCACCACCTCTACACGACACGGTCTAAGATAATTCGCTGATACATTGTGTCTCGGTCTAACTTCATTGATAGATGGTGTTACACATGACCAGGTCACGAGCTCGTACGATAGCGTAGTACGCACATACTCAACTTGAGCTTCGATGACTAGGCAGCGGAGTGTTGAGGAACAGATGCCAGATATTTCGAATCTAAAAGTGCAATAACTTGGAGCCAAACTTCTGTACTTATCATTGTTTAACGTATCATTTTAGGTTTATTGCACTCAGGGCTCGCATAAACGATTTGCGTCAGCTCCTTTGGTACCTGTAGCCACGTTAGTCATGATGCCCTCAGCAAGCTACAGACATCCATCATGGCGTGAGCACTAAGTAACTCTAGCTACAGAATACATTAATAGCAAACTTCCAACGCTTTGACGGTACCAGTTCCCTTCGTTACCTCTTTCACGGACCTATTCAGTTACGCTGAATTACGACCATCATCTTACCGTTTCGTGCACGCGTAGAATCAAGCAAATACCTCAATCATCTTCAGGTGTATTGTACTCTTCATTTGAGGTTATGCTATCTCGCTTATCTAAGCCCTGTGGATACACGGTGCGGGTGCTGCTTCCTCCCAATTCATTGGCCTTTCTCGCGTTAATTACGCCCTTCGCACAAGTAAATTAGTAGGATATGCATAGTCGTAATAACTGTTACAATTTGTGTCTTACTCAATGCGAGCCACTGCGTGATACTGAAGATCTTTTCCACATGTTACCTCCTAGTCATGTTCTAGCCGAGAGCTGTCTCCAGCTTTCAACATGAATCAATTTTGGGCAGTTGCATGTGTGCGGGGAACAAATTATCGTTTACACGTGCTTGACATAGCTCATCACATTCAAGAAGGCGAGTAAACTGCTCAGATTGTCCTTGACACACCACACTTCCTTCGGTCGACAAATACATTCTAAGGTAAGATCGATGACAGTTTCAGCACGAGGAGCATATTTAGAACATATGTATTGCTTCATATTCGCTTTGTACGGGTGTTCAAGGGAGATATCAAGTTTTTTTTCAGTTTTGAGTTGAGATGGCCGCTGAATGTCGCCAGTACTGCAGTCACTGAACCACACTCCCAGTCTCCAGGTAGCACCCTTCAAGCCCAAGCATGTTAAACTCAGTACACAGAGACGCCCATCCTTGACTGTAACTTCGGCTTCAAATGACTCTACTACAGCTTCTGGAACACGCTCTGGCGAGGTTTTAGAAGCGTTTCCGCTTGTACTTGGAGGCGCAGGTTTAGTAACAGGCTCGGCAGGTGATATATCCTACTAGCACGAAACATGTTTGCCGGATACAATTCATATTTCATTTCAATACTGGCAAGGCACTGTTAGCGCTGACAGTGCGTGAGTGTATGCATGCGGTCGGTCCTTTACTGTACGTTCGATTTTCAGAAAAATGTCAGCTATGATGAATCCAACTGCCTTTAATGATTCGAAGTCCGAACGGAAAGCAAATTATACCGTTTTCATAATCTTGATCCCAACTCTTCTTGTCATGGTGCAGTCGGTGCTGGTATCCTAGCGCTCCCAGCAGTAACGCATGCCTCAGGCTTCGGACCGTCAGCTGCCGTACTATGCACTTGTTGGCTAGTTCTACAACTAGAAGCTCTGTTACTTGTGGAAGTTAACTTATCATGCCACGAAGCGCGAAAGCAGCTTCACTCCGAGGGAAAGAATCTTCCCCCCATTCTCCTAGCAGATGCAACCAGAATGACACTCGGAAGGGGCGCAGAATCAGCTGTGACAAGTATTTACCTAACGATGAGTTTTACACTACTGCTGGCGTACATAGATAGGGCTGGCAGCATTATTGACGGGGCGTTAACTCTGGACCAGTCTCAGCCATTCATCCTCGGGAGCTTCTTGTTTGCTGCTCCGCTTGCGTCTGTAATTATCAGAGGGGGGACAGAGGGAGGAGAGAAATGCAATAGCGCTCTCACCGCACTAATGCTAGTGCTGTTCACTGCTGTGGTAGCATGGGGCTTTTCGCAAATTCCCTGGGACACTTCACCTTTATCCTACGCTAGTACATCCGATATAGCTAGTACACTGCCCATCATGTTTCTCTCTCTGGTTTACCACGATCTTATCCCCGTTGTATGCAACTATCTCGGGTACCAGCGTAGCCACATTCTAACAGCCGTGTTCCTGGGCTCGATTGTCCCACTCATGATGTTCGTCTCTTTTGAAGCAGTTTGTCTCGGCTTGGTTCAGTACTCTCCGCTTGACGTTGTTGATCCCGTGGATGTGCTGATAAACTCGCATGGGCCCTTAGCAGGGACCGCCGTTGCTGTCTTCTCTTTGGCTGCGCTAGCTACATCAGCTATCGGAACAACGTTGTCTCTTTCTTCTTTCTTCCGCTCCAAGCTTGAAGCGTTCACAACAGTTGGAGATCTTCCCGTATCGTCAAACAACCCAGTGCCCGCTCCAGGCACGGGTAGTCAAACTCCGGAACCAGAGGGTCCATCTATGACGCAAGTCGCTGCTGTTTGTTTGACTCTCGGGCCTCCCACCTTAGCAAGTCTATCCGGAACCGACCTCTTCTTGACTGCAACCCATCTAGCCGGTGCTTACGGAATGACAGCATTGTACGGACTGCTACCACCTGCGCTGGCGTGGTCAGTGCGTCGCAATGCCGAAAGTTCAGGGTCACAGCTACTCCCAGGAGGCGTACCAACGCTTGTAGGGCTATTTATAATGGGATGTATAGTTGAAGGCATGCAATTAAGGGAAGATCTTTCGCTAGGTACTCAGATTGTGAGCGGGCAATCTGATATGGGCTTGAGCATTGCAGGTCAGATGCTCACCACTGTTTCTGGCACTGGCGCAGCACAGGATCTAGTCTTCTTGATGTAGGATGTTCAGTTGATACCCTGCACTCCTGTTTGTAGATGTGTTGTGGGTGTCTGTGTGGAAGAAATGAGAGTGATTCTAGTTCTCTAGTTGAAAAACAGCTCGAGTCGAGTTACAGTAGCAATTATCCAGGTTGGTCAGTGTCCATTGACACTCCACTGTGAGCTTTCCAAACTTATTTTCATTGTACATGTGGTGTGTTGTATTGTAAGACTGAAGTTCAACAGGTAGTGGAGCCTGCGCTTTCGGATTCTTTTAGGATGTTTCATTGATTTGACAAGTAGATAAACTAGCTATGAATTGTTCATAGTGGTGATGCCTTGGATCGCTACTAGCCATCGTATAGCAGGGAGTGTGGATTGTTGGGATTATGAACCTAGCATGTCAGTGACGCAGTGTTTAGCCAAAGTGTACCTGTAGGCAATTCTGCTTAGGGTTCTGAAGTAGTCGGCTGCCGAGGTATGTTGGAGGTGTGTAACATTAAAAGGGTTAACTTGGTACCCGTGACCACTTGTTCTGCAAGCACTTGTGAGTGTCATTGATGGAGAGAAAGCACAACAATTGAAGGGTGCTTGTGCATCAAACTGCATCAAAATATGGGTATATCAAGGCTTTAACATAACAGTTTAAACGAGCACAAAAGATCGACTGTTTATCTTCTTTTGAACAGTGAACGACTACTCAGGTGTGAAAAGCGGAGAACAAATTGCTCTGGGAATCACCTCCAAAGTCGGATTTGGGACATGTCCAATCCCAAACAAATGTACTACCGTTTTTATAAGTTGGCTGTGTAGGAATTGACTGTACCTTGTCTACTTTTGAAGGACTGCGGTTGAATGCTCTAATGGGACCATGTCAAGTGTACCAGCTGCATTCACACGCGATAGTGGGTCTACTTCACACATAGCCGGGAGCTCTGAAGCTCGCTTCGCCGAAATGCTTTAATTTCACAAGTATTGTCAATGGGCGAATAGTGAGAATCCAGTTTATCTGGAATCAGTTGTGCTTTGTTCTATGCATTACAAAATTTCGAATCGATTCGAATCGGCGTGTTGTCATGCAAAATAAAAGTTGACAATAACTGATATTGGCTCCTCATACAGCAAGTATCTTCTGTGGACAAAGAACCCTTGTGACATATGTTTGCACTTCTCTGATTTGCTTCACTCCGTGGATCCATTGTTCTATTTCGAATTCAAGCTCGGAACCATGGACGAAGATATTGATGATTTCTTAATTGAAGAGGATGATCAAGAGCCGACAGATAACTTGTTGTCAATGCTTGATGCCAATGTTGATGTCACTGATGGCGTGGATATACCGCAGGCAGACCGCATAGCTGATTCGTGGGCTCGGCCACAGCTCAGTACTCAAGTAACTGGGCTCCAAGACATAGGTAACTCCAATCATCGTTCAAAATACTGGAGACATGTTGTTTTAGTTTTTTTGTGTCATCGTCGGTTCGTCTATCTTGTCAGTCGCAGCTGTCGAAGCATGAGGGCGCTTTGTGTCGAAGGCTTCTTGACTCCCTCTATTCGTCTTTCGTGCAGAGCTTGATTCGCACAAACTAACGGACAATAATCACACAAATTGTTATAAACCGTTTCCACTTACAGATTTTCAGCAGCTGGAGGTAGATTATTGCGCTGGAGCCCCAGACGCTGAGTTCTCCGAGCCATGCCAAGCCCAGTTGCGTACCATCCCAATCGTAAGGATTTATGGCATAACAGAACAAGGTAATTTCTTCATCCTCCACTTGCCAACCATTAACTTGTCGTCTCAGCTCTCTGTTCTCGACGAGCACATCCCGCTCTAGATCTTCAGAGGTTCATACTCCATGAAGCATAAGCTCGCAGATTTCGGCAACCTGAATAAGCCCAGTTATTAATCACTATTCAATTGTGAAGGAAACTCTGTCTGCGCATTCATACATGGTTTCGAGCCTTATTTCATGGCAAAATGTCACAAGGCAAGTCAAAACATGAGCGAAGATGATCTTCACGGCTTCGCAGAGGCATTGAACGTGCGTGACTCAAACGTTTTAATCCTCACTTGTTCTTTCTTGTACCTCTGCTCAGGGCGAGCATTCAGCTGCACAAGTGTATTGAGTGAGTATCACTTGCCCTCGCAATGTTGAAATAGTGCGCAGAATGTCGTCATGGCCAAGGCTGGGAAGGGGGCTATGCAACGAGCAGTGATGCGCGTTGAGATCGTTCGCAGCAAGAGCATTTGGAACTACCAGCCTGGAAACAAAGAAGTGTTCTACAAGATCACCATGTCCATGCCCAACCTGGTAACGACCGCCCGCTGTGAGTCTCTACTCGGCTTTTCCCAGTTCTCATAGTGAGTTATTCTTGTTCGCGAACGGGAACGTGTCTGAAAGAGATTGAAGGATGGGTGCTTTTGTGCAGCTATATTGGAGGATGGGCTGGACTTGGATGCGGGAGGCCGTATGCGATTCCAAACATACGAGAGTAATGTTCTCTTTGTTCTCCGCTTCATGATTGACTGTGGGATGGTCGGTGGTTGCTGGGTAACTGCTCCTGCCGGAAAGTATGCTATTGGAGGCACGGGGAACCGCTCTAAACTTTCAACATGTCAGGTAGATGTTCATTTGAACTACAGGTGTGTGGAATGGTATCTGGTAGTTGGTCCTCATGTTGTGGACTGATGCAGGCGGCATTTCCATGCCTAGTGTTAGTGTTGTCTTCGTGAAGGTCTCCATGAGCCTCTGATGTCTCCACGGTTTGTATGACTTGCAAGTGTTATGAAGGCATCTTAAGGCTCATGAGGCTGTGGACAAGTGGTCTCGCATGGCACCATTCCGAGTCATGAGCATTGACATCGAGTGCCTGGGCAGGAAGGGCTGCTTTCCTGAAGCAGACAAGGATCCAGTGATCCAAATAGCATCAATCGTGTCCACTGTAGGCACAAAAGAGCCCATACTAAGACACATAGCCACCCTGGACTCTTGCTGTGCCATACCAGGCTCTCAGGTCGAATCTTTTGACAAAGAGGAAGAAATGCTGAGCAGGTACATGAACCTTCTGCCACAACATTGCATCCACCTGCTTGCCAAGCCCACTTTTGAAACATCAATTGATTCAAGACCTTTTATGATCTCAGCTGACAAGCACAATCTGGTTCAAGTGCTATTTTAGTTCAGGATCATCTTCGCCACACTTGCCAGCACCTTACAGCTGTGCCTCACACATAACCCCTATCCACACAGAAGCATTGGTTTGGCTGGACACAGAACCACTATGCAGTCAAACCACTCCGCCTAAATTTGGAGCCATTAATTGCCATGGTTTTTTTTTCGATAAGGCACAAACTGTTTTAAGTGACATCTTATCGGTTCAGTTCAATTTCTCAGGATGCAAGGCGCTTAAGCAAGATATAACACACCTGCAAGGTGGTGGTGCTCAAGAGCGTTATGCCATTCAGGCTTTAATACTCTCTTCTACATGAAAGAATGAAACGTTTCAGAGTAATTCGAATCAGTACATTAGTGATGTGTGATCGCGAGGCAAGTTGCTCTTCTTACCACTGCTTCGCGCACATGTCAAACAGAATAGCGCCTCCAACGATATGGCTTTTTTTATTTCAACTTTCTGAGCTTGCTGCGCATGAAGTATAGGTTCTAGAGCAATGAGCAACAGAAAAACACTCATCTAGCAATCTAGCAATTATTGTGCAAAATTTGAGCTCTTCAGTTGCAAGCCCTAACTAATTACTCTCGAGGATTTCATTCCATGATTATGCACCTTTTGCCTCACAGACTTTCTTCCAGTGCATCACTGTCCATTTTTGCAATGCCAGGCACAACTTCCTGAGCCAGTGAGCACGTTGAAAACCCGCCAAGTTTCTAAATGCGTCCCCTTTTGTTGCGATGTCACAGGAACAGAATACTGCTCTTCTGTAGAGCTTATTTTTATCATCGACCTGTAAGGTCGCCTTGAGAAATCACCGACAGTGGTTTGTGAAATTTGAACTCGATAGCCATGCGACAGACGTGGCTCCAAGCTCGTGTTCCAAAGCTCTTATACACTTCATTGCTGAAGTGTCCTGTAAGAAGCATTTTTGTTTCTGTGCCCAGTCCTTCTCATCACAGGCTCCCATGTCAATGAATACTGTTTTGAAGAAGTAATAGTGCAATTTCATTCAACAATGCAGCCCCCTTTGAACTGCTCAAATATTTTCTACAATTCTCGCAGCACGTGGCTTACTGCGCAATTTCAAACTCTTGGTTGTCGTTTAGTCGTTTGACTGGATGTGATGTATTGTGGGCAGTGTAAGTAATTGGTTGCAAGGGTTCTGTTATGCGCCTCAAAGAAGGGGGTTAAACCCATCAGTCGGGGCTTAACTCCGCCTGTCCAGCATAACCAGTAATTAGTGTTGATTGCATGTGCATCCTGGTGTTGTACTGGAACAAAATGCACAACGATGTTGCATGAGTTGCTTAACAAGGTGCTAAATTACACTTTGAAGACGCCACTGGTATACTGCTGAATAGCTAGTACATTTGGCCATGCCTGCCTGCTCAAGGACTTGAGTTGTAACATCGTGTACCTCATTAAACACTACGTCCACCTGATCAGTCATATCCATACCGGAACAACCATCATGTAGTATTTTACCTTACAAGGTTCTACTAGTTCACAGTGGTCTAGGCCTATCCCCTCAAGCATTCACATGCCTAGCAATGTTTTTGCAAGTTTTTAATTTGTGATGTTTCATCGTTCTGGGCTATGTGAAGCAGCCAAACTTCTTCGGAGAGCTGAAATGTTCAGCTTTACTATCGGCACATGGCTCATGCAGTCTTTATTTGCCACGTTATCGACAGAGTAACAAGGCATGTGTGGCTTTGTATCCTTGATCAAGTATCAAGAGGTGAAAGGAGACTTCAAGTCATACAATGTCGCCCTTTGGCACAGTTCTCCAGCTTAGGCTGTTGACTGGAGCCAAATATCCAGTTACAGTGATATGCGATATCGCAAGGCAGAGTTACTGAGAGCTGGTTGTATCGGTAAGAGTAAGGGGAGGAAGATGTACACACCGGATTTATTTTCATCTGAATGAGGTTTCTGAATCGCCATTCCTTAGTCAAGAAGAGCCTGTACTTCATTTTGTTTGTTTCTCACTGGTACTGTGTAATGATTGTAGTGAGCGAATAACTTAGAGCATTAGATGTCGATATCAGGGAAGTAAGTCGTAGTTACGGTCTAGCTTCACAGCCCATCTTAACAGCCTGTGTGTGACTCTTCCTGGTTGAGCAGTGCTTCTCATGCTCCAACGCCACACACACCAGGGATTAAGGAATGCATCAGGATACAATCCCCACTGGTGACCTGTCAACCCATAAGCATACTGAATACACTTGAGTATGTAAGGTGCCACAGACGGTGGACTTAGCCTGAAAAAGGGGCATCATGCCGACTCGAGTCATCACGACATACTGCCTCTCCAAGTCTCGAATCACAAAATCAGGTACAGTCAGCAGACAGAAGAGGATGGTTCTTAGTTCCCTTTGCTACTCATACTATTCAACAGGGAGGCTTTCATTTCTGGTACAGCAATCGATTCTTTGCACGAGTTGTGCAGCTCATGAGGCTCTACATTACTTGAGAAAACGTGAAAATTAGCTCGTTGGTTCCACCTTTTCTGCTAGTATTCTTGCATTACAGTGACCCTGGGTGGAGGGTACCCTGGAGCTGGCTCTCCTCGGATGCCCTTTGAAGGAGTTCCGCGCTGCGCAGGTGGCAGCAGCTATTCACTACAGTTGACCCTGATGTCCTGATTGGTTACAACATCCTCAACTTCGATCTGCCGTACCTGGTGACGCGTGCTCAGACTCTCAAGTTGCAGCGTTTCATGCAGTGGGGCCGAGTGCGCGGCTCCATGCTGCGCATGCGTGATGCTCAGTTCTCCAGCAAAGCGTATGGTACGCATGCGTACAAAGACATCACCATAGAAGGCCGTGTTCAGTTTGACCTGCTCACAGCTATTCAGCGTGACCACAAGCTGAGTTCCTACTCTCTCAATTCCGTGTCAGCACACTTTCTAGGTACGTTCTCACTAATGCTGGCCCGCATGGTGCTCAACTATCTTCACCCTGTCATCATTCTTACAGTCAACTGTTACTCCTGCGCAAAAACACATTCGTGGTCAAGCTCAAGTGTACTCAAACAGCGATAGTTGATAAGTTTACTGATAGATGGTAATCAAGATGAGTGGATACCAGGGGGCGTAGTTGCCATAATGGCGGCTAGGCCTGGCCGTGGGTTGCAGAAACTCACCTCCCCCACTAGGATACACAGAGACTTCTGAAGTCTTCTGCTATCTTGAATTACCCTGGTTATCCCAAGTTATTCAGTTATTCAGTTCCACGTATTCAAAGCTTACCCTTTTTACTTGTTCATCTAACATCAACGCTCTTTTTTGCCTGGTGTGATGTGCCTCTCTCAGACTAGAATCTGGATTCCCAGATGCAAAGAAACATGTGTCCACTGTAGTTGGATCGCCATAATCTACTCTTTCTGTTTGGTACCCAGAAGAAACAGGCATCGCACATCTTTGAATCCAGAGAGCTTGGACTTTTCCTTTGTGGGTTGTCCGCTCATCATTTTTATTATTCAAGTCAGAATGGACTGAAGCAGTGGAGAGATTTTTTTGTCATCATATACTCCACCTTTCTTAGTCTATCAAATTTCTTGTTTTCTTGTATCTCATATAATGTGAAGTACCTTGCAACATACTCTCCTCCAGAACATTGATAAATGCCCTTTGGTTTTTGTAAAAATACTATGCAAGTATCCAATTGTAGTTGCAACTTGCTACTGGCCATGAGCTCCTATCTTGTATGCAGAGTTGTGCCACAGTAAAATTTTATTTTAGGGGGACCCTGATTGGCGAGGTGGTTGCAATCCACAATGGTGTTTTTGTTTAGTTGTTTTTTCTGTGACAGGCCATTACATTAAAGCTCCAATCTTTGCAAGCTTTTGAAACCCGTGTTGTCACTCGATGTGTCTCACTTTCAGAAGAGTCAGAACCTAGGTCTCAATTTATAGAGAGTTTATAGAGAGTTGCTCGGAAAGTCTGCAGCTGGAACTGGAATAATTTGGAGTTGATGGCACCTTATGCACACCATGGGTGACTTGTGGAACTACTTCCTAAGAGCTTCTTGTTTGCGTCCTGTGGATGGCCTCATTGCCTCTCAATACTTCCTCCTTGCAGTATAAAAGTTCCTGCACCAGTGGACGACGTCTTTAGGTAACTTAACGTGGGAAGCAACACCCTCTAGCTTCTGACACAGGAGTTGTGGAGTCGTGCATTTACACTCATGCCTCTTAAATGTTGCGCTAGGAGTCCAATTTGAATTGGAAAGAGTGGGTGTAAATTTAGCAGAATTGCTAATTTGTGAGAACCCCCTCGTCTTGTTCAATGGCATTGTGGGCTTGGCAGTACCAAGTAACCAGTTTCCCCTTCCTTGGTTATATTCCTGCAAGGATACTGATAATGCTAGAGTAAATTATA
>JAULKQ010010378.1:0-12526 GCA_032356285.1 Smithsoniella earleae | reverse complement strand
CCGCGTACTGCGGCGCTGTCGTTATCTGCACAATGTTTGCCGCAATCACCGTCGACCCGCGCCTGCTGTGGGACGCTGCCGCGGCGCGCGACCCGGTGGCGGAGCGCGTCTAGATGGATCACGGCGGGGACTTGCCGCGCGCGCAGGTAACGACTTCCCGGCGCTTGTCAGTGGTGTGGCTGCTGCCGCTGATCGCGGCGTTTGTCGGTGGTTGGCTCGTCTACGATACCTACACGAAGCGTGGCCCGGTGATCACGATTTCGTTTCATCGTGGTGATGGTATCGAAGCGGACAAAACGGAGCTGCGGTTCAAATCCGTACGCATCGGCAAGGTGACGGACGTGCGGATCGCCGACGACCTGCAGTCTGTCGTGGTCGTCGCGAGAATCGACAAGCACTTCGCCCCGCAGCTTGGTGAGGGCGCGCGCTTCTGGGTGGTGCGACCGCGCGTCGGCGCGCGTGGAGTCAGTGGCCTCGGTACGCTTGTGTCCGGCGCGTATATCGAGATCGATCCGGGCGAAGGCGCGCCCCGACGCCACTTTACGGGACTCGAGGTGCCGCCGATCATAACCGCCGATGTGCCTGGCAACCGCTACGTGTTGCAGAGCGACAAGCTCGGTTCGATCCAGGCCGGTTCGGGGGTGTTTTACCGGGATATCCAGGTGGGCGAAGTGCTCGGCCACGAACTCGCCGCGGACGGCAGTCGCGTCACCATTCATATTTTCGTCCGCGATCCGTACACGCTACTCGTGCGCACCGGGACGAATTTTTCCAACGCCAGCGGAATCAATGTATCGGTCGGAGCGGACGGCATCGATCTGCGCACGACCTCGCTGCAATCCCTGCTCGTGGGCGGAGTAACGTTCGATCTGCCGCTCGGCAAGACCGGTGAACCCGCTCCCGCGGGCACGACGTTCTGGCTGTTCGACAGCGCCGAGAGCATCGGTGATGCGCAGTACACGCAACAGGTGCCGTTCGTCCTCTATTTTGACGATTCCGTGCGTGGTCTCGCGGCCGGCGCGCCGGTTGAGTTCAAGGGGATCAAGCTCGGTTCCGTATCGCAGATTGGCCTCGAAGTGGATGACGACAGCGGTGAAGTACGCATCGCGGTTACCGTCGCCTTGCAGCCGCAGCGCCTGTCGACGGCTTCGGATCCGAACCACCCGCAAGACATTATCGAAAACCTGATCGCGCGTGGCCTGCGCGCGCGGGTGCAAACCGGCAGTTTGCTCACCGGCCAGATGTTCGTGGAACTTGGCCTGTATCCGGACACGCCGGCCACCATGGTCGATGGCAAGCGAACCCTGGCGCAGATACCGACAATCCCGTCCGAGTTCGTCGAAATCAAGGAAAGCATGACGGAGCTGCTGGATAAACTGCGGCGGCTGCCGCTCGAATCAATTGGTGAACACGCGGTGGCAACGCTCGCGGAAATCGAAGCGCTCGTGAAGTCGCCTAAAATCGATGCCGCGCTGACCGGCGCCGCGGCATCGATGGCATCGATCCACAAGGTGGCCGATGCGCTCGCCGCCGAATTGCCATTGCTGACGGCGCAGATCAGGGCGACGCTCGCCGACGTTGATGCAAACTCCGCCCTGCATGCACGCCTCAGCAGTACGCTGGAACAAGTAGAAGGCGCGGCGCGCGCGGTGCGCGGCCTCGCGGAAACGGTTGAGCGGCAGCCGAACGCTATCATCTGGGGCAAGCGCGCGAACGACGAGCGCGGGGGCGAAAGCGAATGAAACGTGCTGTGCAGTGTGCGTTCGCCATGGCGTTGCTTGCCGGGTGCGCGTCGCAACCCGAGGCGACCCGGTACTACCTGCTCGAACCGACGCTTGCCGCGCCAGGCGTGCCCGTGGACAACCCGGTATCCGAACTCGCGGTGGGGCCCGTCACGGTGTCCGCGTATCTCGACCAGGCGCATATCGTTACGCGCAACGGCGCCGAGGTAATCTCGCTGCGCGAGAACGATCGCTGGGCCAGCCCGCTGGTCGACGGGGTGCGTGAGTTGATCCTGCGCCGGCTCAGCGACCGCTTGCCGCAGTCGAGCGTGAGTCTGTTTCCGGGTGCTGCCGAACCCGCCCGGTCCGCGCGCCGGATCGCGATCGATATTTTGCGACTCGATGGCGCCGTCGGTGGTGCGGTGCGAATCGTCGCGCAATGGCGATTGTTCGATCCGGCCACGCGAACGTGGGGTGCGACACGGGAATTCAGCGACCGCACGCCGGCTGCCGGTACGACGATCCGCGATCTCGTCGCGGCCCAGGGCACCCTGCTCGAATCGTTTGCCGATGCGATTGCCGAATCCCTGTAAGGCGTAACGAGGCCGCGCGCCTCACCTCACGCCGCAGCCCGCAGCGCCTGACTTTTTCGCGTCCCGGCACCCGCCTGCATTCACGTCTTGCGCCGGCCGACCCCGGTCGCGCGCCGCTCCGCGCGCGTCCACATCGTATCCACCATATCGATGAATCACATCTAAAATACCGAAATAACATAAAGTTAAGAATTGAAGTTAATAAAATACATGATATTATTGTCAGAACATCACCGCGCCATCGGATGAGCACGGTCTAGCCGTCACAGCACGTACCCGGGCGAACTTTCAGCAACATCAGGATCGACTTATGACCGCTTCACATCCTCTGCAAGTGGGTTTCCTGCTCCTCGTGATCGGTGTCGGCTGGTGTCCGCACAGCGCCGCCGGGGAGGACGCGCCGAAACCGCACGGCAGTCTTTTCCGCGCGCTCGCCGGCGATACGCTGCAACGTGAACACAACATTGCCTTGCTCGGGATGGCGCATGTCTCACTGTCCGCGGCAAACCACAACATCTCGAATTCGCAACTGCCGCAGGGTCGCGGTCGGGGCGTGCAACCGCAGAGCGGGGTGCTGCAGGATACGGGGCTGAATCTGCAGCATGTGGGCTTGATGCTGTGCAAGGGCGCGGGCTGTCCTCCGGGTCACGTGTTCAAGCCGAACCGGAACGTGCTGAGCCGGGTGACGCCGCTGCCCGGGCCACGCGGTGACGAGGTCATCGTCGACTGGACGATTTCCGCGCTCTACGGCGAAGACGCCGTGTTCTGGGCGACGAAGGGCTTCGATGATTTTTCGTGGCAGGCGGACAAGCCGCACCGCCTCGCAATCACGCAATGGTATCTCGACATCTTCCTGCCCGTGTTCGACGGCGTGTCGTTGCTCCTCGGCAGCTGGCACTCCCCGCTCAGCGGTGAGATCGGATATCCGTTCATTCCCCCGAACTGGTTTTCGAGCCGCACGTATATTTTCGCGGCGGCGCCGACGAAACACGTCGGTGCGCTTGCGCAAGCGAAGCTCCCGCTCGATCCCGCCTACGGCCTGCTCAGTTTCAGCTTCGGTGTCGCGAGCGATTGGGGCAGTATCGATTTCGGCTCGGGCGGCGGCGGACCGCAGTTCATCTTCGGTCTGCGCTGGCGCAGTCCCGACATGCAAACCTGGCTCGATTTTGAAGCCGTGTACGGCAACGGCGAAGATGATTTCGGCGACGTCCGGGTTATCAACGGTATCGCGCGTCCGCGCGGCGGTGGCAGCCAGTATCTTGCGCTCAGTTCGACGAACGAGTACCTCGACCGGTTCGCCGCTTTCTGGACGCTCAATCACAAGGCCACGGATCGGATCGATATCACGGCCGAAGCCGCGTACGGTTACCAGGAGGGCGGGGATCTCGCGCCGTTGCCGTTCGCGGTGACCCGCGATTCCGAGTTCTACGGGGCGAACGCGGGCTTCCGCTACCGGATTGCACCGCGCTGGCATTGGGGCGCCAGGTTCGAATGGTTTCGCGACGAGCATGCCGCGAACGTGTTGTGGGGCGGCGTGGGTGCGACTGGCGGTGACGTTTATGCAACGACCCTGAACGTCACCTACGAACCGATCCCGTATCTCGCGATCCGGCCGGAACTGAAGTTCGACGCTTACGATGGCGGCGGTCACCTGTTCGCGGCGGATTCCTCGGGCCTCGCTCAGCATGACGAACAGCTGCTCGGCGTGATTAACTTCGAATTCCGCTTCTGAGTTTTTGTTACACGCCGTGAAGAAACCCGCGGCCCGAACAGTAAGCGCGCTGCTCGACGAGATCACGGCGCGCGACCCGGACCATTGCGCCATCATCGACGGCGCGCGGCGCTGGAGCTACGGTGAACTGCGGCGCGAGGTCTTGCGCACCGCGACCGCACTGGCCACGCGCGGCATAACGCGCGGCGATCGGGTCGGCATCCTCGCCGGCAACCGCGCGGAATGGATCGTGACGTATTTCGCCACGATGCATCTCGGCGCCATTGCGGTTGGTCTGAATACGTGGTCGAGTGCGCCGGAACTCGCCTACCAGCTGGCGCATTCGGAAGTCTCGCTGCTGGTTCTCGAGCCCCGCTTTCGCGAGCGCGATTTCATCGCATTATTAAAACAGGCGAGCGCCATCGAGCCCGGCCTGCCGCAGCTGCGCGAACTCGTGACGTTCGATGACAGCGCGGGTTTCGCCAGCGATTTCGCGACCTGGCTGCAACGTAACCATGACCCGCTCAACGCCGCCATCGCGGTGGCCGCACCGGATGATGTGGCCTGCCTGCTGTATACATCCGGTTCGACCGCAACCCCGAAAGGCGTGCCCCTGTTGCATGCCGGCCTGATCGACAACATGTGGGAGATTGGTGAGCGTCAGCATCTCGCCGCGGATGACCGCCTGTGGCTTGCGGTGTCACTGTTCTGGTCGCTCGCGTGCGTCAATGCCTTGTTAGCCGCGGTGACGCACGGCGCAACGATAGTATTGCAGCATCATTTCGACCCGCTTGAAGCGTTGCGCTTGATTGCCACGGAGCGCTGCAGCGTGTTCTACGGCACACCGAACATGGTGCTCGCGCTCGGCGAGCATGAGCGGTTTCGCGAGTTCGAACTCGGTGCGCTCAGAACCGGTGTGACGATCGGTACGCCGGCGCAAATCGAGCGCGCGGCGGCGCTTGGAATTCCACGGATCTGCAACGTGTACGGTCTTACGGAAGCGTACGGTAATTCCACCGTAACGGATGCGGCGCTGCCGCTGGCAAAACGATTCGCGACGGTTGGGCAAGCGTTGCCGGGCGTGCGGATTACCATCGCGGACCCCGAAACCGGTGCGCCACTGCCGGCAGATACGCCCGGAGAAATCGTGTTGTATGGACGGGTTACCCCGGGTTACTGGGCCGATCCCGAACGCACCGCCGAGGCGACGAGCAGTGACGGTGGCTTCCGTACCGGCGATCTCGGCCTGCTCGATGCGGACGGTTACCTGTACTACCGCGGACGCCTCAAGGAGATGCTGAAAACCGGCGGAATCAATGTCGCACCGGCCGAAGTTGAGCAGGTGCTATCCACGCATCCGGCGGTTGAACTCGCGTTCGTGACCGGGCTGCCGGATCCGCGTCTCGACGAGATTCTCGTCGCGGTGATCGTAACCCGTCGCGGCGCCACCACGGACGCGTCCGCGCTGAGTGCGCACTGCCGCGCGAGTCTCGCCGCCTACAAGACGCCACGGCAGTTTCGCTTCATCGACCCGGCCGCGCTGCCGCTCACCTCGACGGGCAAGCTGGAACGCAAACGCCTGCCCGAATTGTTCACCTGACCCGACGCCGCGGCGCGCGCGGGATTGCAGCTTGCGCGTGCGATCTCCCGAGCGGTCGACGCGTAACCGGGTTTGCGACCGCCGATCAAGCGCGCGAACGTTTGCCGTTTATCTTGGTCCGGGTGCCGCAACCGCAGTAGGTGTCGGCGTACGTGCGCGAGCGAACCGTGCCGGAAGGGTCGCGTCTCGTAACGGGAAAAGCGCTCGGGCGGCGCGTTGTTACATGCATATTTTCTCCGTCCACGCGGTTACGAACGCGCGGCGTTGTTCGCGGTTCGCGCGACGCGACGATTCTTACCCGAGGTACGGCACGTCTCATAGTGAGTGCACGTGAGGCCAGCATTCATCGCTGAGCATCCGGGTAGACGAAGGAATTCCCGTTAGTGGCAGCACGCCGTGATTTCCGCAGCTGGCACGTCCCCGCGGCCGGTAGCATGGCCGAGCAGCAACGGTCGAACCGCTCGGCAAGGCTTGCTATCGTAGCGGCGCGACGCGCGAGGGGCGTCGCGCAACGAGATAACCGGAAACTTTGATCCCTGGGGGTCGGGAGGAGAACCGCGTGAGCGAGTGGTATCAGAAAAAGACGTTTGGCTCATTGGCCGACTCGATGGCGGAACGCTTTGGCAACCGCGAAGCGCTCGTATTTCGTGATGAACGCTACACGTTCTCCGAGGTGCGGGAGAAGATCGACGCCGTTGCGCGGGGGTTGATCGAACTCGGGGTAAAACCGGGCGACCATGTCGCGCTGTGGCTGATGAACCGGCCGGAGTGGATCTACACGATGTTCGCGCTCGCGCGTATCGGCGCCGTACAGGTGCCGGTGAATACGCGGTTTCGCACGAACGATCTCGCCTACCTTTTGCAGCAGTCCGATTCCGCCTGGCTGATTACGCACGACGTGTCGGGGCCGGTGGATTTTCTCGCGATGGTGCGCGAAGTCGTTAAGCTGCCAGCGGACGGCACCGCAATCGATGATCCGGATTATCCGCGACTGCGCGGTGTGATCATTGTTGGCGAGAAGCAACACGCCGGATGCGTCGACTTTAGCCGCATGGTCGCAGGCGGGCAGGGCGTCAGCGACGCTACGCTGCGTGGACGGGTCGACGCCGTGGATCCCGATGATCCCGTGTTTATCATGTATACGTCCGGCACCACGGGATTTCCGAAAGGCGTGATGCACAACCACATCATGCTGCGGCTGATCGAGGAGCGCGCGTTCCGGCTGTCGATCACCGAGTGCGACACGATTCTGAATTACCTGCCCTTGTTTCACCTGTTCTCCTACTCCGAAGCGGCGCTGACATCGATGCTGACCGGCGCCCGGCAGATCCTGATGGAAACGTTCGATCCGCAGGAGAGCATCCGCCTCGTGGAACGCGAGGGCGTCAGCATCATGCATGGTTTCGAAACCCACCTTAAGGACCTGAGCGAGGCGCAGGAGCAGCTCAATGCCGATGTGTCTTCCTTGCGTTGCGGTGTGTTCGCGTGCGGCATGCAGAGTTCCGTTCCAATCGCGCGCCGCGCCGCCGAGGTCCTCGCGCCGATGATTTCGATCACCGGCTACGGCATGAGTGAAATGGGGGCGGGCACGGCGGTCGGTGGTCTCGGCGACAGCATTGAGCAGCGCGCCGAAACCTCGGGCTACCCCGCGCCGGGTTACCAGTTCCGGATCATCGATCCGGCGACGAATGAAGAGCAAGCCGTTGGCGAACCCGGTGAAATCGTCGTCAAGGGCTACGGGCTCATGATGGGCTACTACAACAAGCCGCGCGAAACCGCTGATTCCTACGACGACGACGGCTGGTTTCATACCGGCGACACCGGCGTGTTGCGTCCCGATGGTTACATCCGTTTCTTCGGTCGTTACAAGGACATGCTGAAAGTCGGCGGCGAAAACGTCGATCCGATGGAAGTCGAAGCCCTGTTGCTCGGGCTTGAAGGCGTGCAACAGGTTGCCGTTGTCGCATACCCCGACCCGCGCCTGACAGATGTCGCGGTCGCCTACATCCAGCCCCGCGCCGGTGCGACTGTGAGTGAAGACGAGGTGATTGCGTATTGCCGCGGCAAGGTCGCGACGTTCAAGATTCCGCGGCACGTATTGTTCATTGACGAGTTCCCGATGACGGGTTCGGGCAAGATCCGCAAGGTCGACCTGCGCGCCGACGCGCTCGAGAAACTCGCCGGGCGCGTATCGCCGCTGGCTTGATCAAACCGGAGCCTGCTCCCAGCGGGCCGCGAGGAAGTCAATCAGGGCGCGCACGCGACCGGGAAGATAACGGGTCTCCGGGTAGACGACGTATGCAGTCAGATCGAGCCATTTGAAGCGCGTGAGTACGGGCTCGAGCAGCCCGGATCCGAGCGCGTCTGACAGCATGAAATGCGGTTGCCGGATAACGCCGAGTCCGCGCACCGCGGCCTGCACGAGAAAATCGCCGTTGTTTGCCTGCAGCACAGACTGTACCCGTACGCTGCCCGGTTTGCCGCGCGCGCTACGGTAGCTCCAGTTCGCGGCCCTGCCGGCGGTGTAATGCAGACAACGGTGGCGGGCGAGATCAGCCGGTCGTTTTGGTTTGCCATATTGCTGCCAGTAGGCGGGGCTCGCCGCAACGAGTGTCGTCATGCGTGCAATCCGTCGTGCGATCAGGCGCGAGTCCTGGAGTCTGGCAATTCGGATCGCGAGATCAAAACCTTCCTCGATGACATCGATCTGCCGATCATTGAATTCGATATCGAATTCAACGCCAGGGTTCAGTGCGGTGAAATCGATCAACGCGGGCCCGAGGTGTCGCGGTCCGAAAACCGAAGGCGCGGCGATGCGTATGCGCCCGGACAGCGCGGAATCAACAGCCGTCATCGCAGCTTCGATCTCGTCGAGTTCCGTCAGCATCCGCTTGCTGGCCGCGTAGAATTGCTGCCCGGCGGCCGTCAATGTCATCCGCCGGGTCGTGCGCTTGAGCAGCTGCACGGCGAGTTTCGTTTCCAGCTCGGCAAGGTGACGGCTGACGGATGATTTCGCGATTCGCATGCGCTCGGCCGCGCGCGTGATGCTGCCGGCGTCGACGAGCTGGACGAAGCTCTGCATTTCCTCGCTACGAATCATTGTTCCAAATATCGAACGGTCTGTTTCAATACTGATTGTTAATGATTCGGCCGGGCCGGTCCATAGTTCTGTCAGGAGCGCGCCCGCGGCGCGAGTAAACCGGAGTAAAGCCACGTGAGTGAGGATCTCGAGAAAACGATTGCCCGGCTCGAGGCGATCGAGGACATCAAACGGCTTAAGCACACCTACATGGAATATTGCGACGAGGGCTATCCGCCGGCGAAGCTCGGGCCGCTGTTTACCGATGATGCGGTTTGGACGAGTGAAATATTCGGTCGCTATGAAGGGCGCGCCGCGATCGAAACGTTTTTCGGGGGCGTTTCCAGCGACATCGTGTTTGCCGCGCATCTCGCACTGAACGGAATCATCGACGTCAATGGGGACCACGCCAGCGGACAGTGGCGACTCCTCATGCCGTGCACGCTGTCGGAGGACGGTGAACGAGTGAGTCGCTGGATGCTCGGCGAATATGACGAAACCTACGAGCGCCACGGTAACCAGTGGTATTTCTCCAGCCTTGACGTGTTCATGAACTTCAATGTCCGCGCAGACGAGAGCTGGGCCGATTCGGCGTCGCGTCGCTTATGAACCCGGCTAGCCCCCGCTCGGAACAGGAAACGGATACACGGCAATGAAAGATCTCTCCCGGCGCGCCCGCCGATTGCAGTCAATCCAGGACATCATCGCGCTGAAACACCGTTACTGGCACTACAACGACACCGGCTTGCGCGGCGATCTGATCGCACCGCTGTTTACGCCGGACGGCGTCTGGTCGAATGCGGAACTGGGTCACTATGTCGGCCGCGACGCCATCCGCTCGTTCTTCAATAACGCCTCCGAACTACTGCCGTTTTGCGCTCACATCGGCATGAACCCGGTGATCGATGTGGCCGATGATCGCGCGAGTGCAAAGTGGCGGGCGTTATTGCCGGGCACCTTCGCTGATGATGGCGCGAGGACAAGCCACCTGATCCTGATCGACTATCGCGACGAGTTCGAACGGATTGGCGATAGCTGGTTTATCCGCAAACTCGATATTCTGTTCAACTTCAATGTCGAGTTCGGCGCCGCGTGGGCCGGCAGCGAAAAGATCCGCACTACCGGGTAGTCGTTCCCGGTTCGCAACGAAGCAAAACAATTACAGGAGCGGACGATGAAAACACGCAAGCCGGTCACTGCCACTACGGTCGCGGCGGTCGCGGCCGAAAACGCCGGGCATCCGCTCGCTGCGGACCGCGCGGCGCGTTACGCGCAAGCGCTCGAACCCATCGTGAACATGATCACAAGCTTGCGCGAGCTGCCGCTGAAAGACGTCGAACCGGCGTGTGTATTCCGGCCACTGGAAGTTCACCGCGATGAGTGAGCTTGCGGCGCTGGCGGTGAGCGAACTCGCAGAGTTGATCCGCTCGCGACAGGTATCACCGGTAGACATCACGCAGGCCTGCCTCGATCGGATCGCGGCCGTCAACGATCGCTACAACGCGTTCGTTACGGTCGATGCGACCGGCGCGCTCGCCGCGGCTAAAACCGCCGAAGTGGAAATAGCGCGCGGCGACTACCGTGGCCCCCTGCACGGCGTGCCGGTTGCGCACAAGGACTTATACGCCACCGCGGGTCTGCGCACGACCGGCGGTTCGCGCGTGCTCGCCGAGCACGTGCCAACCCGCGACGCCACGGTCGTTGCCCGTCTGAAGCAGGCCGGAATGGTGACGCTGGGCAAGACGAACACGCACGAGTTCGCCTATGGGCCAACAAACGAAGTGTCGCTGTTCGGCGCCGTTCGTAACCCGTGGAACAGCGCGCGTATTTCCGGGGGGTCGAGTGGCGGTTCCGGCGCCGCGGTGGCGGCGGGACTCGTGCCGATCGCGAGCGGCAGCGATACCGGCGGTTCGATTCGGATCCCGTCTTCGTGTTGCGGCCTGACCGGGCTGAAGCCGACGTATGGGCGGATCAGTCGCGCCGGCATTCTGCCACTGTGCTGGACGATGGATCACGCCGGTCCGCTCGCGCACTGTGCGCTCGATGCGGCGCTGTTCCTCCACGCCGTCGCGGGCGCGGATCCCCGCGATGACGCATCCTCGCCGTCCCCGGTGCCGGACTATCCCGCGCTGCTCGACGGCAGGATCGCGGGCTTGCGCATCGGGATTCCACGCGAGGTATTTTTCGATCGCGCCGACGAAACGGTGGTGCGCTGTGTTGATGAGGCGCTGGCGGTATGCGAGCAACTCGGCGCCGTACTCGTGCCGGTAGAGATTGCGCACATCGAGCAGGCCGCAGCCGCGGCGATGGTGATGTATCTGGCCGAGGCGACTGCTTATCACGACGACACGTTGAATGAGCGCGCCGGCGAGTATTCGGAACAGGTGCGTACATTTCTCGAACTTGGCGACCAGATCCTGGCGAAAGATTATCTGCACGCGCAGCGCTATCGAACGCTGCTGGGACGGACGCTCGTCGGTGTCTTTGCGCACGTCGATGTGCTGGCCACGCCGGCAACCCCGATCACGGCAACCCCGATCGGATGTGAGTCAACTGTGGTCAATGGTGTCGAGGACGGGGTCTTCGGCGCCTTGTTGCGCAATACGGAGCCATTCAATCTGACCGGTTTGCCGGCGGTGGTCGCGCCGTGCGGCTTCGATACCGACGGTATGCCGGTAAGCCTGCAAATTGCCGGTCCGGCGTTCACGGAAGCGCGGGTGCTGAACGTGGTTCATGCCTACCAGCAGGCAACGCAGTGGCACGCGCAAAGACCGACGCCCGATTGAGCACGCGCCTCGGCGATGCGTCTGAGGATTGCCCCGGGCGGCGATTTCATCCGATTCGACACAACACGCGAGGAGAGAACGATGTCACACAGCCCGACGGCCGCGTCGCTGCAGCAGGTTTTCGCGGACTGGACCGCCGCCCTGAACGAAGGTCGCCTCGACGATTTTTATGCCTGGTTCCATGCCGACGCCGATATCCTCGATGAGGATTTTCCGTGGCGGATGACGAAAGACGAATTCATCGATCACATCGGGTTTCATGCCACGAGTAATGGTGGCCAGGGTGTGTGGGAATTTTTCCAGTGGATCCCGCGCGAGTCGAACGTCGTTGTCGTCGGACACACGGGGCATGTCGCGGGCTTTTCGACCTTTCGCGGCAAGCCACGCGACTGTGGTTTCCGTCAGCGCTTCATGGGATTTACGCTCACCTGGGCATTTGTCGACGAGGCCTGGACCCTGCTGTGCTGGCACCAGAGCGTGCTGGCCGGGCGCATCGACGGCGCGTCTCCGTCGTAGCCAATAACCGTCATCCGGGCGCGCGACGACAGCAGTCCGCTACCGCGGGCGGATCGCGCGCGCGAGCGAATCCGGCATCCGCCGGCATGCTTCACGGGACACCGGGCAGGTGGTTGGCGCGCGTTTGCGCGCGGTCCCTGCATTGCACGACCGGCACCGGCTTCTGCTATTGTTGCGTGCAATCATCCGGCGTCCGGTCGCAATGACCCGGGGCGCTTTGCGACATTGGTCAACAAAAAATAACCGGGGGATGTATGAGCGAAATCACGCTGCCTGCAGGCGATCGTCAGCTTGAGGTGTTTACACGCTTTGACGCGGATCTGCGCGCACAGATCGATTCGTTGATTACCGATGAGCTGATCGAAGAACACCGGCAAAAACCACTCGGGCAGCACAGCGACGCACTCGAGCGCGTGCTGAACTACTTCCGTCGCCCGCCCCATTTCGGATTGTACTCACGCATCGCGTGTGCTGAATATCAGGTCATCGCGCTACCGGTAACGCCAGGCGGAACGCCCGA
>JAULKQ010010367.1:0-12527 GCA_032356285.1 Smithsoniella earleae | reverse complement strand
ATGGCTACGTTTGTGGGATCCATATGTGCATCCTTGCTTGTATTTATTGCCTATCAAGACACGTAAGCTTCCATTTCATTCCCCTGTTCTTTTTCATGGTGCATTGGAATATATCAAGCTTAGGAGATCTTGAATCTCGTAAGTCTACTACAAAGCAAAATTGTAGTCCCGGTTTCACTCTGTCTCAGGATGCTTGATAGCGAGTACAGATGTATCTATTTGAAGTGGACATGATGCACTTGAGGTTTCTGTGGCAGAGAATTATTTTATTCATTTTTATTTTGATAGCCTGGTTTTATACACCTTGTTCTATCCCTGCTTGTCTCAAAAGACAGGTTCTTATCTTTGGACAATTGAAGTTTGGTCTATTAGAAATGGGAGAGTGTATGAGTCATTCTCTTGATGATAGTGTTGCACCTCGATTGATCTCTTGCTGAAGTCGTCTTCTGTTCCTCATTCCTTACAGATTGTCAATAAAGGGCATGTCGAATTGGCTGCAACTTAGCGTAGTTATACCTGAGACTAGCTACTGAAATTATCATTCCATCTAGGATTTATAAGAAGGAATTATAAGAAGGAATTATAAGAAGGAAGTCTATTTACTGGTGTAATCTGCTCAAGTTGTCTGCTGCATGTGCACGTGCATGCTCAAGCTGCAGGTGCATGTAAGTGGCAGATAAGGTGGACCTCACTAACAAAATCATGTGAATTGTAGGTCAGAGTTTGACGGCAATGGCACTTCAATGGTTCAACTTATCTGCATGATTCTATTACCACTAGCATGCTTACTATGCTTCTATGCACTGTTCATATACCTGTGGAGGAGTGGCAACATATCCCGAGCATCAGGAGCTTTGATGAATGATCAAACAGGGCCAATAATTCTGGGAATTATCATCATTCTGGTGCTGACAGCAGTTTTCGTGCTTTCACTGAGTGACTTACTGCAGACCATGAAACTCCATGGTCAAGATGCCCACTTCTTCCTTTCCTGCTTTTCCCTCACCCACTAAGCACTCTGAGTGTGGTAGATAGAGTATCTGCAGAACCTGTTTGCAAAAGAAGACCTCGCTTTTGTGGAAGGAGAGCTGCTGTCAACATACTTCGTCTTGACGTGCACTCCCAGCATGCATGTGAAGCTGGAAGTTAACTTTGATCTTACTACTACCTTTTTCTGTACCTTATGACAGCATGTTTGCTAGATCTCACCAGTATTATGACTGTTATGTCCAGAAGTGTTTCAGGTCTCTGCTACAACGCTTTCCAGTATGAATTTGGTGCTCGCTTGTTGGGTGCTAGTGCATTGTGGACAAGAGAAAAATAAGAGTTTGGTGGGAGAATTGCATCATCTTTGCTCACAGCTGACAATGGCCAGAATATGTTGGTCAGTTAGAGCAGCTTCGTGTTGGGTGCATTAATCCTTAGTTGTTTGTACCATCTTAGTAGAGATGTCAATACTGGATTTGTCAAATGTCCAGGTCTTGTGGTTGCAGATCCCAGGATGAACAGCTGACGGGCATGTTTCTCCCCATCTGTGAATGGGGTCAAATGCAAGTGAATGCAGAGTTGAACCGCACAGTGGCACCAGTAAGTCTCTCTCTGATGAGAGGGACTTCGTAATATGTATACTCTAAGCTTTGTTGCAGCAGACTATTTGACAGCCACTTTTTTTGGATGCTCCAAGTTCTAATCGTAGATGTTGTCAGGTTGTCACGTCACACCTACCTGATCAACTCTGGTATATAAAAGACACGCTATAGAATATCTTGAGTTCATATTTGTAGGGTTCAATTGCCTGGCATGCTTGTTTACATTGAGATATCCAAGAAGAGGTCCACTTGTATTGGCTGTCACGGTAGAGATACTGAGTACCGCTGATCAGTAAGCATGACTGTAACTCAAAAAATCCCAAGTGATAGTGCCAGTGGGTGCCTTGTGGGATCATCCAGAGAGCTTGTTTATAAAGCTTCTGTGTTGCTCACTCTCTTACATTGTTCATTACCAATTCTTATGTATGAAGTTATTGCATCACCGGTGAAAATACTGTTGGTTCAATATAGACTTTGAGCAGCTTTGATCAAGAAAGCAAACTTGAATGAAAAAATGGAATTTTTTGTGCAACTTGTGGCCTATTGATCGGGATAGAGATCATTCATCAGCGATAGACTGATTTGTGTCGCATCGTAACTGATACCACAGAAATCATTTATATTGCTATGCTTAGTTTCATCCGGCAAGGACTTGATTGATAGTAGAGGCGCTGTCACATGCGTTAGCAGCTGGCAAGACAAGTTGCACGCATTTTACAGAAGGAAAATTTTTTTTCTCAACACCAACGAATGTTCGATTGAATCGAATGTTCTACCAAACTTTCTAGAAGTTGATTCGTCACACAGAATTCCTGGACACCGACCTCGAGTGGACACGCGCGTGCTCTCGTTGCTCGGGAAATGCGCATTAGAGCTAGGAGACCACACCACGGCTCACAAGTTGCGCCCACTCCCTCCGAGGCAGAACGATGTACGGGCATCCCTTGTTGAGCTCGACTGTAAGTCATAGCTTCCTGGCTCATGTAAGTTGAGTTTTGGTTTTCACATTTTGTGGGATGTCTTGCGTCGTTTCAACCTTAGCACCCAAAGCAACTCCGAGCAAGGCCCAGGATGAAGAGCGCCATCTTGGGCAGGCTTCTATGGACGACGATGAACAGGAGGACACGATAGATTCCATTTTAGTTGGAAGACCTGGAGACTCGCATGATTTCGATTGCATTCTGCGTCCATGTCCCGGCGTACCTGTGGTTGAAAGCACATTGATGACTGGGCAAGATGCGATTGATGTTGCATCATGTCTAGCAGTACCACCATGCGAGAGAACACAAGTTCAAGTGGCAAAAATATCAGAGCTCCTTGTGCGGTGTGGCGACTCGACTTCGTGATCTTGTCGCTCTCGACCAGGCACTGTCACTCATTTCCGGTCGCAGTACCTCATTCGCGTCTGGACTGGAGAAACCGCTTATAGATGCACTGGCAGCGCACGTTCGTATAATATTCTGCAAGAAAGGTTCAATCGTTATGCGTGAAGGTGAAGTTGGTGAGAATATGTACATCATCGTTTCAGGACTGTGCACAGTGGTCAAGGCAGACAGTACGCCCACCCGTGTATCAAGAACGCTCAATACATTGCAAACATAAAGCATCCCCTACTTTCGTAAAGTCTCAACTACAATTCGGGAGTGATTGTTGAGAGAGTACAGTACTTTCTAGAGCCCATGACCTACCGTTGTATTGTACCGATGGCATAATTCTTGCTCAAAGCGATTGCTGTAGTCCAGGAAAAGTTCCGATAATGCCTGTCTGGGCCCTAATTTACCCACCTATGCAAAAATTCAGAGCGTTGTGCCGTCGAAAGTTCCCTTCCGGATCAAGAGTATGGTTATATTGAGCTCAGAGCGTGCACTTACATGGCGCACAGTTGGGCCGTTCGATAGAGCTAGAAGACTTCTCACTGCATATTACCATCCAGTATGGTCCAATAGCAACCACTGGAGACATTAGTTGAGCTAAGCGCGTCAGACACGGCAATCTTCCGGGACGTGGAGAAAGGAGACAGCTCAAAAGGGTGGAAGATGTAAAATGAACCATCATAGACTGGAGCAAGCGAAGTAAACGCACCTGAAGTCTCTCGCGGTGTTTATCGGCGCGCGGTTGTATTACTGGCATTATATCATGATAGCACGATGCAAAGCGTCGGTTGTACCAACCGTTATTTACCTGGTGAAGTGTGTTTTTCCTAATTATTTGGAAAGAAAGGGACACCTGATTTTTATCAGAGTTGAATAGCGTTAAGCTTCCAACTGCATGTCAACGTTTTTCTAGGTAAGGGCCAGCAGCAAGTACTGAGGGACATTGGCGTCGGCCATGGCTTTGGAGACATCGCACTTCAAGTCGCTGGTGGTTGCCGCTCAGCAACCGTCAAGGCGAGGGTAGCCTCACATCTGCTAGCCCTGAATGGGTTCGAGTACCGCACTGTTCTTGCCAAGCATCATGCACAGGAGCTTGATAACAAGGTTAGATTCAAAAACTACGCTCTCATTTCTTCCCTGTCACATAGAAACAAATCACAGCAGTCAGCTTGCAGGTCGATGTACTCCTTCGCCTGCCGCTCTTCAAAGGGATTTCCCTACGAGTGCTCAGGGATGTCGCACAGATCATGGAGCGACGGAAATGTCACCTCGGCACTTTCATCTTCAATCAGGGAGAAGACGCCGACTGCATGTACATTCTGCTCTCTGGAGCTGTGCGTATCCTGAGGAAAATGCCAGTTCCGAAAGATATCGCTGCAGATCATCAAACGGTGCGGCGAGCCGCATACAACCTTCACATACGACTCATCACTCTTCAACACCCACCCCGATTAACCCTGGCGTTTCAATCACTAGATCTGTCTTCGCAGAAACTTATTTCACTTGCCATAATGCCCGCTAACAGGACTAGTTTTTTTTCTAACTAGGTATTTCTTTCGCTAACAGGCTAGGTCTGAGGGTACGATACCGCGATACTCACAGCTTAATACGCTGAAACCAAAGATCAGAGCCAGCAGATAGCCTTAGGAGTCCTTGGAAATCCCCACAGAACTCCTTTTCGAGCAGTAGTGACTTATATTCGAGTTCCCTGGTAGCCGTACCTATCTGCTGACTTTCCTTTCTTTTCACTTACCCACACACCCATAGACACTCACCACGCTGAATGTATCCATGTACAGACACAACATCCTGAACGAGTAGTTACAAAGTCAGTTCAGTCGCAGCTGGTTGATTCGGTCACTTATGTCACCCCATGTTACGACCTAATTATGGTCAAGGTTGCCCCTAAAAATGCCTTAAGTGGCAGCTTTTCACCAGTGGCATTGCTGTTATAGTCTCTCCAGTAGGATTGCTGAGTTGTGAGTTCGCTTATTCTTACACTTCAGTTTCAGCCCTGAGTTCCCAGTACTTGTAGCAAATGCTAGTATCACACTAGAGCACACAGCAGGCAGTTGGCTCAACTGTAAAAATTCTACTTATTAATCACAAGAGAGGACGTGCACTCCTTGCTGGGGGTCTATATCCCGGTCACTCGCTGCCAGTGATCCGACATAGCGCTGAAGCATGTACCTATTGCCCTTGATGAGACAGACACTAACCTCTTTTTACACAAGTCTCACAAACGCAGCTTGTGCACCTGCTTTCTTGCTTGTTGTATCCCAGGATACTTAAAGCCCTGCCTTCTGGCAACTGCACCGCACCTGCTCTTGGACAAAGTTGTTGTGCAAGGTTCAGCTTCTGCTTACTTCGCATCCTTGTCAATTTCGTAACGCCCCCAAAAATTGAATCCGAGGTTTTTGCCAACACTATTCCTCCTATGTGCACGATATGGCTGCCTAAGACGCCAGCAGTTGTGGGCCAGTTTCTGGCTTACAATGTGAAATACAAACCTACTTACAAGGTGCCTTGCATAGCCACTTGTAAACGTACATATTTTAATTTCTTCCTCATTTCCACCAGCGACTTGATCTAGATCGCTGGTTCCTCGTTTTGCGCGATGTTGAAGGATCCATATTTTTTCTGTTGGCAACCACTCTTGCATGGCCCAAATCAGGAGGCTGTTGAACGCTGCGTGTCCCTGGGGAAGCGTTCTGAGCATCATAAGTGTACTTCTGCTGTTGCCGCTGTTATTGTTAGACACCCGGATTAAAAAGCGCCGAAATGACGAAGAACCGGGTTCACCAGCAGCGATTGTGGACCCCAGCCTTGCACACAAAATCATATGTTCTACTGCTTCATGAGCCAGCTTTGTATTTATCCTGTACTGCATTTAACACCATATATAGAGTGTTTTCCTGTGAAAAAAAACAAGGATATCAGCAATTTGGATTCAAATTCGCAGTGAGGTACTCAATCAATTATAAACAGTTGAACACATTAGATGTACTTGTTAGATTGTGAGCAGCACAGCCTCCTTATAGTAGCTCTGAGTACAGACAGGGCCACACCAAACACATTAGAACCGCATGGAATCCCTGTGTAGATTGGACTGGCTGCATGTGCAGGACGCAGCAACCCTCCACCTTTTGGAGCCGGACAGGGTGTTCAAGCACCGATACTTGCCGATGCCGGATCGTTCGACCCGATCCCATAGCACGAGGCCACAGTCAAGTGCATCTGCAAAACCAGTGCCTGCCTCTCGGCGGCCTAAGTCCGCAAACGCAGCTCAATCCTCTTCTTCACACCACCCGTGCCACACAGCAGTGGATGATAGGGCCCCGGAAACTCCACCAACAGCACCGAGCCTCCCGAAGGCTGCGCCCCTTGAGCCACAAGGCCATCGGGCACAGCCTCACAAGCCCCCGCCCCCTAGCCCGCC
The DNA here is from genome assembly GCA_032356285.1 of Smithsoniella earleae. Classification (NCBI taxonomy): domain Eukaryota; kingdom Viridiplantae; phylum Chlorophyta; class Ulvophyceae; genus Smithsoniella; species Smithsoniella earleae. Next base: position 6,126 of record JAULKQ010010367.1, on the reverse strand, counting down.
ACCAAAAGCCCCACCCCACCAGCGCTTTAAAGCTGTGGCCCGGCGCAACGTAATCACCACACGCGGTAAGGAGCCCTCCTCGAAGAACGACGCTCTCAGCCTGTGGAAAGACCGAGTTGTCGGCCGGGTGATGCCGAACGCCGTTTCGGAGACCCCCAGCGCTGCGCAGCCACCTGCGCCGCCGAATGTTCTAGAAGCTTCCCGCGGGAAGCCGACCAGCGACGTCAGGGCGCACCTGCACGTCGTCAGCGCCACCCGGCTGCTTGCTAACGACCACATTGTTCCCGGACTGGAGCTGAGCGGTGTTACGGCGAAGCAGTTGAATGAAGCAGGCATGCTGTACGCCCAGGAGGCGCATCTCCTGGAGGGCGTGGGCGGCGCTCCCTCGTACGATCGAACTGCTAGGGGGAAGTTTTCGAAGGGAAGTGCTGGTGCTGGCGGGCGGTCCCACCTCAGCGGGGCAGGCGCTCTCACGGGACCTTGTGGAAGCTCAGCGATGTGCCAGGTGCGCCACCAGCCTCCTAGACCCAATTGGGAGAGCTCTGTGCTTCAAATTTTTATTTCAGCGGCTCGGGTGACCGGTCGTCGAATTAACCAATTTCGGACCGAATTATCCAGTAAGATAGACGATCTACATGTTTGATCAATCTTTGCTGGCTCCTGGTGAGACTTAAAACCTGAAAGAGTGAATTACACTATGGATTTGCTGTCGGTAGTAATAGTTGGTGTTTTTAGCCGCATGGGACTAGTATTTTCAGCTTCGTTTTGGCCACTCAGTGACAGTTTGAGCCTGTTTGTAACTGGTTGGCTCCGGTTCTAGACTCAGTGGGCGTGGAGTTGTGCTCGGAAGTGCAGGCGTGGATCGAGCTGTCGAACCTCGAAGGGCCGGACTACTTCGGAGAGGCCGCCATGGTCACGCGCGGAGCGCGCCATGCGACAGCGCTCGCCCACACGAACGTCGAGCTGCTGGTGCTGACGAAGGTGGACTTCGATCTCAAGATCGCCGGAGAAGCTCGTGACGTAGTCGGCGTCCTCCTCAATCAGTACTCCAAAGACGAGCAGCTCGTCAAGTGCGTCTTGCATGCGTCAAACCGCACCAACGTCGTCGACGGCACTGCGAATTCGACTCTAAACACAGAATGTGGCCGATTCTGTGAAAGTTTGATTTATAGCACTCTAACTGATCTACCGCAGGCAATCAATAATGCCTGAGCATCACAGCTCTTCACAACACTCTCTGCATGCTTTGATGGACAACTTCCTAAAGGGCAGTCAACGTGTTGTGATGTGAAAGTGTGAAGCTTCTGAGTGCTCTGAGCTCATACAGCCACAAAAGGCTCACAGCACACCTGGCACCTGATATGAGATATGCAATGCCTTACTAACACCACACAGTCCAAGTGAGATTGATTTAGAGGGGGTTTTGGTGACTATGCTGGTATAAAACAAGGTGCGTCTTTATGGCCACGTACAATCATGATACCCGGGTATTAACAGCCTACTGTATCACCCAAAGCAGCCCAATTATGCCATAAAATATAGCATGAGCATGAGTTAAGTTTGCATGATGAGGAGTTGGAAATTCTTCAATTACTGGTGTTTGGATTGTGCTGAGTTGGTGTTATATGTGAGTCAATAGTTGAGCATTAAATTGGCCAAGCATCCAGCGCTCAAGAGGTGTTTATGTTTGTCTTTCTTCTGCACTGTTGCCTCTTGCCATTGCTAGCAGGCTCTGTGATTATTACTCAATAAATCAAGGTATTGAGGCTGTTCCTATTGCAGCGCTTGGAAGAGCCCAAGTTGGATGATCTCATGAGAGACTTCCCTCACCCATGTAGCGCTGAGTGATTTGAATAATCCGGTTTGAGCCCCGTAATTCGTCTTGCATCATGGGACTGCATGGCATAGCGATAAGTAGCCGAAGTTGACTCAGATCTCATGTTGAATAACTGCGATTCGTTCCAGCTGTGTGAAATTCTTGAGTATTACGTAGACATTCAGCACATTCACCTCAATGGAGACAGCCTCGATGATGAAGTCAGGGAGATCTCGTGGTGAAAGCCTGAATGCCGGGCACATCCGCTCGATCTACAAGGGATAAGAGAATCCGCTGATGCTTGAACAAGTGTCTGGTTATGTTAGAGATGCTGTGGCTCAGCTTGTTCTGGTAGATTGTGTTCGTTTCAACTGCACTGAGCAACTACTAGTGTCAAATAGATTTGGATCTGGCCTGTGCCGATGGCTCTGCACAGCGGGGCAATTGGATGAAGCCCGGCGGTTTGCATACTCTCAAATGATTTGGAATGGACACAATAGTGCCGTATTTGTTGTGTGTGCATGAACTGTCATGGGGAATACACGAAAATGGGAACGAGAAATGCCCGTTGAGGCTCTTTTTCTAGTCCCTTTGAAGAATGATGTTGTTATTGCCAATAGTACTTTGTCATCACAGCCCTTGAGTGTGAGTGAGGTATCAACAACTGTGTAACTTTATAACTATATGCTTTACATTTACTCGTGTGTGCAGGGAGCTTCAGCAACGTTCCAAGTGGCAGGCTTTCAAGCAAGAGATTGTCCGACAAGTACTCATGGATGCCGGGAAAGCTAACCGCTTGCTGTGGAAGTCTGGGCAGAACAAGTCCTGGAAGCCTTGAAGATAACTGTGTAACAAGCATTTTCTTGAAGTCTTTTTTACTATCTTTCACGAGTACAGTGCAGTTGCGCATATTATTGAAGTAAGTGGCAATCACTTTGTGCTTGAGACCAACAATCTGAATGAGATTTGTCCAGTCTCCCATCACCAGCCATCTGTCATCCTGCCAGCTTTCAGGAGTAAAACACATCACTTGAGTTCCAGTCTGTTTTTTCCACCAAGGCAAGAATATAGCACTAATCTTTGTACTGTGGATGTGTCTCCCTTTTTCTTAATGGTCAACGACAATACCTGTACTCCTGTGGTAACAAAGATTATTTACAATGCATAAGTTTGCATGCGATCTATTGATGCCTGGGGTGTGAGCGAAAGCTCTAGTCTAATCAGCTTAAAGTGTGATGATAATCTTTCAATAAATCTGCAAAGAGAAACCCCTTGTTGTTAAGGGGTTTCTCATTCATCAATCAACAACCTGCACATCATGAGCCTGAGCTTTCCATATCATACCTTGGCAGTGTAAATGCTAACTGTTCATAAGCATGTCAATGACATTCTGCAAAGGATTGCTTCTCTACTCCGACATATATCCCAAACAGTGTCACCGCAAAAAATCATAACACGTAGTACTCATAATCGATACAAGCATGCAGTGACAACATGCATGCACTACAACCCTGTCTGTAGAAATACTTGACTATTTCAACATGGAGGGGGATCATGACTTCAGAACCACCACCTGTGACAGATTCACAGAATCATTTAAAACTGGAGGGACAATTATTGGTGATCAATTTATTATCTTTATCTATGTCAGAATTCGAGGCAGTAGAAAAAAGCCAGTCGTAGCCAGTATTCGGGACGGAGGATCTGTGCAACAGGGCGTGTCATCACGTAAAAGAGATACACGTGATGAAAGCCTGTCTAGCTTAAAAAGTGTTGCAACAGGTTAACACAAAATAAATCGCCTCAAACGTAACAACAGTAGTCAGAACCGTCTAGCTTATTGGTGTCTTGATTGCGCGATTAAAATCCACAATCGATGACCTGCCGCAACATTTGAGTTCTAGCGGCTGTCATCGTACGGCTATTGATGCTATCGTTAATATAACCCACCTTTTTAGCTGTACCGAAATTTCAGGCGTGAATGATAACTGATCTTTGAAGAATGCGGTGTTTGAGTCCGAGTAAAATATTCTTTCTCCGTTTCTGGCACTACAATAGCTTGGCCATGCCTCTCGGTGGTTGAGCACTAATGAACGCGTAACCTACTGAGAACAGTGGCCATAGATACGCATCATATAATAAGATATAACAGACTCCCGCGTTGTTTATTTTCATTGCCTGCACTGAACCTTTGAGTTTCTTAAATTTGAATGGGTCGAATCCTCGACAGGTGATCAAGCTGAGCATCATGTAGTACGAGCTCTTTGACAATCTTTCGAGCGGTTTAATGTCGCACATCTTTCCTTGCTCGTAACTTTGACAGTTGACAAAAGAATAGATAGGGAAAAGTCACCTTTTCAGCGCAGACTACGCTGCAGTTTAGTGTGAAGAAACCGCCCTCATGACGAAGGCGAGGATATTTACAGATACAAAATCGTCCTAGGGAGATGTTTCCTGATAAGAACCTTCTTGTAACTTTTCACGAGAAAAAGTAAACATCGAGAGGCAAATTGTTGCCGGTAGAGTGCGAAAGCTCGTCCTGTCGTAGTTTCGATGTACAGACCTATGTTACCAGCTGGTTCATGGGCCCATCACGCTTCAACTGCGCCACTACGATACTCAGCTGCCCGGTATGAGATTTTAAACATTATAAACAATCTGTGCCTCACGTGATACCGAAAAACAGTGGAATGCCCTAGTTTCTTCTTGTTCACTTTCAGTAAGCTGCTTGATCGGTGAGATTGACTTGTGATTCCCTCTTTGAAGTGATAGACAATATTGTAAGGATATATAGTGTGTGAACTTGCCCTGCCACCTGAGTACCGTAGTGGCGCAGTGGAGGAGTGATGGGCCCATAAACCAATAGGTGACCCATCGGTCTGTAGATTGAAACTACACGGCGATAGGGCGAGCTTTTGCACTCTACCGGCAGGTTCTTGTCAGTCAACATCTCCCTAGGAAGATTTTGTATCTGTAAATATCTTTACCTTCATCATTATGGCGGTTTCTTAACACAAAACTGCAGCTTCGTCTGCGGTGGAAAAACAGGACTACTGAACACAGACGTAGGCATGACAGGATGAGTTTGAGGACACTTAGCGGTCACTCAGGGGAAGCTGCGATGAGAGAAGGCGGGTGAACGTATGAACTCTCCAACATTGCAGAGAAACACAGCTTTCGGTGTGATGGGGTGAAACAGTTGGTGTCTAGTGGTGTCTAGTAGTGTCTAGTGGTGTCTAGTAGTGTCTAGTGGTGTCTACCATATCCTGAGGGAAGGTATACGGTGAGAAATAGGGCGATCATGTTTGCTGTAAAATGTTAAATGGCGCACCTAGCAGTTCATTTTGCTTGCCTCATGAAAGTGTCTGCTGCAGGGGACGTATCGCCATATTTTTCAGCGACTCTACTACACAAACTCGTTCCTGAATTCCCTCTTACTGAAGCAAGTATCTGCTGTTGAATTTGCCGAGGATGTAAGCTAACATTGCACTGTGTGCAGCATCCTTGATTGTTCTGTTGAAATTTGGGTGTATGTTCAATTTCAAGATCACAACTGCCTTTCAAGCTGGACGTTGAAAGAGTCACGTATAGTAATGGTCTGATGAATGTAATGATTTGAATGTATCTGTCGTACGAAGAGAACAAAGCAAACCATCTGTATACTCAATACGTGTGAATGTACTTCCTCTCCCATTCAGATGGTTGCAAATAAGAAAGTATGTACTCCACATGAATTTCCTCCCACCCTTGACTTCATAAAGCAGTTAGTAAAACTTCCGTGTGTTTCATTGCGGCTCTGGGTGGCACGCTTCATTCTATCTGCCTGTTATCTGCGTAGGAACCACCCGGTGGCTTCTTGAAGGAGTTTCAAAGACCACGGTATATTGCTGTTCTAATTCCAGCATTTTTTGTGATCAAAAAAACTCAAACTAAGCCAGCATCTCGATGTAATGAGGCACTCCATGCTTGGTGCTGTTACACATACGAGTAGGCAGATACAGACCTAACCAGGAGAGAACAAGGTTATAAGTAACTCAACTCACAGAGCTTGGGTATACATGCATATTGCCCTTTTAACCATTGGCTTCACTGCACTGTCAAATTCAGAAAGTGGTGTGGTAAGATTAAGATTGATGCATCTGCCTCCTTTTGAGTAATGTGCACAATTAGCTGGCCTCCAGGTCCTTCTCAGATGAGTATGGTTAGCAGCTCATACGTTACAGCACCGAGATTTAAACAAGTTTTCAGAGTGGTCAGACAGGCGTCACGGGAACCCACAGGCTGCGTGAAAGACAGGAATCTTCTGCACA
>JAULKQ010010356.1:0-12535 GCA_032356285.1 Smithsoniella earleae | reverse complement strand
AATCTCATTGCAGCTCCAGTGGATACATACGAAATCTATTTCGCATGCCCACTAAGGGCATCTTGTACATTTTTTCTCAAGTCCGCCAAGCTGTAAGCGTACACGTGCAAAGCTGCAAAGAATTGGAGCTTGCATCGTCAATCAAATTCAAATTCTACATTGGCACTAAGAGTTCTACAGGGAATCTCACAAAAGGCCTGTTCCAGTAACTTGATACAATGACCTACACGACCTGTTCAAATGTTCGGCATAGTGTAAATCCGAAATACGGGACACACAGTCCTGGATACAGCTATTTCATGCTGGAAACGTGTGTGGAAAGCTACTCAGTTGTTGACAGCTCAAAGTTTGTTTATGATGTCGAGATGGTCTTCTACGAGTGTGCACAAAATCCAGGTTCAGTAAGGCTTCCTTCCACGAAAATAAGCACGTTCACACTTCATGAAATAAAGCACGCACTGAGACTCTTGAGCTTTCATCTGCTCAACGTCCTTCAGGTTGTATACTTGAAATCTGCCTGTCATCGAAGTAGGCCTTTTCCACAAGTCCATCACAGCCATGCCAGAACTTGCAGTCACCTTGATGCAGAACTCATACTCTTCCAATTCACAGAACTACGCTGATCGAAACGGCCTGAGAAGAGCTCAGCACCTTGATCACAGTGCTCTATCACTCACAGATTGCAGGTGTAAAACCTAAAATGTTTTGCACTGTACCATTCTAACAGAGATGACAGGTGAGACTGTTTATTGTGATGCTCAAAGGTCCCAAATATGTCTAATTTGTTCATACACTGTGTGCTACGACTATCCTATATTTTAACAGTGAAGCAGCTGAATAAGTCGTTGTGAGAGCCTTGTTCAGTGTTATGGTGACTTGGCTGTCGGAGTTAGTGGGGGTGCCACCTTAAAAGCAGGTATGCAAGCTCCTGGTTCTACTCTATGGAAGGCCAGTTTCTTTGAAAAATTGAATGGACAGGTGAAAAAGTAGGCAGTGTTGATATGCGTGACTGTGAAAGGTGCTTCCTGAAGATGGCATTTCCAGCTCTGTTATGTCTTTAATCGCTTATGACCTACCAAGTGAGAGTATTAAAGGAACTTACTAGTGGCAAGAGAACCCAAGGTGTCATTCTTCACCCCTGTGGCACTCCAGTATATTGGAGCCGACGCATACCCCCTCCACGACTCGGCCTATCTGATTGGCTAGGCCCCTAAAATCCCTCTGAAGATACACGAGATGTACTCTCGATAACTCAATATATTATACAGGCTCCTTAAGAAGAGTTGTTGTAGTCATCGAAAAGGGTCATAAGAAGTTCAGGCAGAACCATGAACAGGCAATTCTGACACTGCCATGTGTATCAACAATGTAGTCATTGCAAGAGCAAGATTCTTGTCAATATTGTAAGTATGGCAGCATATGACTTCATGAGAGTAACAACACAAACCTTTTACCACTACTCAAGTGCAGTGAGTGGGTTACTGCTGAGCGGTGACGTTGATCTGCTGAAAGAATGTGCTCTTAGAGCCACAACACAGATAATACCAAGAGATATTGGTGTTGGGAATCACACCCGGAAATTAGTGAAGCTGTCATTGAATAAACTCCAAGAGATCAAACCACAAGGGTTTACTAAGCCATTGTTGATGAGCGAGCTGTTAGATTCACTTGTGATGTACCGCTGTGGTTTGCAGACAGCAAGGTCTGATGCAGATTGATTGTCTCCATGCAGCTGAGCGTAGTTCAACGAGCTCACATAGCGGATGTGATTCTGGAAAAAACTGTGCAATATGTAGTACACATGGATCGGAGCGTCCATGTCTTGTGGAACGTGGACAACCACATCTGATGTAATCTCGCAGCCCTCGCACAGATTAAAATTTGCATCCGTCAAATCTGCAGCACCACACAAGTGTTGCCTACATGTTATGAAGCGCCATTTTGGTTAATCTCCTTGATTATGGCGTTATCAACGAGCTGTAAATTAGAGCAAAAGTCAATAAATGATTCTTAAAGTCTGATATTAGTTCAACATTGAGTTATGAATACCGCTCTGGCTCACGCTCTGGCGCCCCTGAAGTCGGATTTAAGGCGGAGTTAACTCTCGCGCAGGCGATGACGTTGTAGCATGTCACGGTGACCCGTGGATGTAAGATTGCGTTACAAGGTGTGAGAGGCTTACTCTGTCCCTGCAGTAGCCTAGAACGCTGGTCATTGTTGAGGTTATTCAATGGGTATATGTCGCTGTACACCACCCGGATTTGGTGTTGGGAAAGGGAGAAGTTCAGAAGTACGCCGCCACCGACCAAGAAAGCCACACACATCAGCAGGAAAATTGTAATGGCAAACCAAAGGCTGAATATAGTACGGTGACCAGGGGTTTCCTGTCGTGAAAACTGGCCCCAAAGCCTTTGGCTGCATCCTCTTTGTTTCCCCTGCGATCCTTCTTCTGAGATAGAACCTTGGGAGGCTGTTGAACCTACTGCAGATGTAATGACAACCGTGAGCACAGTTTTATGAGCAACTTACTCTGAATGAGATCCACGCTGTAAGTACATGTGCAAGAGCGAGTTCTGCCCATCTCTCAGTCGGTGTTTATCCTACATGCTAATGAACACAGTGACCGCAATCGTGCTTTTCGATGGCCTAGCTAACACGGGCGGTATTAAATGACAAAGCTTGGCCTCACGATACGCTTCTTGGCACATTTTCCACCACCATGAATCGACACATGATGCTCAGCTATCGACATAAACATGTATCTTTCAACTTTTACTTAACTGTATGCGAAGCATCCGTATTGGGCAATCATCAAAGTTAACGTACATGGCATCACGAGATTCTTGCACTTCTAGATTTTACGCTGCCCCGCTCAGATTTCTCATCACAACACTTCGTTCTATATATATGTGCTGCTGTAGCTACTACTGCCCTCAGCGGTGAATACTGTTGACTATGTAAGCTGCTTAATGCCCTGCTAGTGCGAGTGCGCATCAACAACCATTCACGCTGACTGGCTGATGTCCGAGCCCCCAATTGAAAACTAGCCGTTCGATGCTCGAGAGAATACAGTGTTTACTCTTTCCACCTAGCTCAGTTTCAATGTGAGACCTACGCCCGCTACTCCTTTCGGCGACGCGTTAACTAACAAGACAGGGCAACTTCAAGAATCAATTAAAGAGATTTTGAGCTGATGTTTTCAATGAGCTGATACACCTTTCGTCAAGTACACATTACTTTGCGATTTGCCTTTTTGACCGAATTCATCCCGTATGCGTGCCGTTGCAGGTGCTCGGGGACGTGCTCCATGCAGCAATGGTATTTATGCGGTTCACCGCGCTGCCCGCGACCATTTGCCACGTTTCTGCGACAAACAGACAAATTCAGTATAGGGTAATAATTTAGAATCTCTTTACAAGATATTGCTCTACGCAGTATATGCCACCGCTCGTCGACCACAATAGCAAACGCTTTTTGCTTGCATTAGGAATCAGGTTTCACAGTTCACAGAAGTACGGAGACCACTTTATACATTACACTCAGTCTTACTCCATCCTCTGCGTACGAAGTGCTCCAGGCAATTGGAAGCCACGCAACCTACTCCCCAATAAGATGAGAATAGAGTTTACATCTCTTTGTAGCATTCCTGGTAGCCAACAGTTTTGCCATAAAAAATCGAGTGCCAATTCCGGGTTACGAGTAACATCCACTGTGCTAGTTGTGTAACGCTGACGGTGTCGGTGAAAGCAAATACGAGCACTTGAACTGCAAATAATCATCACAAGCACCGCATGAATTAGGTGCTTGTGCAGAGCCATAATTTCGTATTGGGATCGTTTGCGATGGTGACAAGATAAGATTTATCCAACGAAATGATATGAACTGTCTTGCTTCGCAAAATAGGGAAGTGCATGAGCTGACAGACCACAAATGCAGTGTCAAAGTTCTGTGTAAGCAGATATCCACAAGCACGAAGCAGGGCGCCTGCTTGGTATTAGGCAAAAATGTTGAGAACATGAGCCACTACATATGCGACGGTTGAAGATCAATAATCAAAGGGTTTGGCCGAAGGGGTTTGGCGCTATTCCATCATTAAATATTGCTTTCCATAATTCAGCACACACAGTCACAAGACGCACATTCCTGTCAAAGATTATTCACCCTTCGCTGAAACAGTCAACAAGAATTCCCTGCTGTTCCAAATCATGCGATGCTGTATTGTGTGGTTCTGTGAATGTCCATACAGGTATCATGAGCTGTACGCCCGTTGCCCCTCGTCGACATCCAGGTGTCGTATGGGGTGTCCAGACATGTCAACAGTCCAAGTCCTGCAAGTATGCGAAGGAATTGCGTTTTAAGTACTTCAATGTGTAGTGTCCATCGTCAGTAGTCCAAGTTCGGGATTTTCGATGTAGGAAGACTACTCGCTGATTTGTTTGGCTATCGTTACGAACTTCCAGTTTTGTATACATACATACATACATACATTTAACCTTAGAACTTGACAAGTGAAGACATGTTTAGAAAAGACAATGATGTGTACTCCACCATGGAGTCTGGCTACATGGCCTCGGACTTTCGTTCTGGTTTGGGGTCATTAGGCGCTTCGTCATTTGATGACTCTTCTATCAGAAAAGGATTCATCCGTAAAGTTTTCGGTGCGCACCTCGACATTGCTGAGAGGGTGCTGAATTACAACGCTACGTGGGTCATACTGGCTAGTAATCATGCCAAAGAATAATTGCGCTTCTCAGATCAGGCCTTACACTTAAGGCCATGCTACATATTTGACAATTAGTTGATGGTACAGGTATTGTGAGTGTGCAGCTTTTGGTGACCACGCTCACTTGCTCAGTTTTCATGACATCATCTGTTCTCCAATCCTACCTTGGAGCACACTCCTGGCCAATCCTGCTCCTTGTTGCTGGAACCTTAGTTAGCGGACTTTCAGTTCTCTTTGCGCCAAAGCTGTGGTCAGAGTATCCGAAGAATTATGCTATGCTCGGTATCTTCACCATGCTCCAGGCCTTCATGATCGGTTTTATATGCATGGTGTGCTTCTTTAATGCTTGTATACCCTCTTTGTGTCCTACTGCGTACTCATGTCACTAACAATGCAGGCGTATGCACCTTCTGTTGTCCTCATGGCTGCAGCAATCACAACTGCTGTAACAGTGAGTTTGACACTTTACGCACTGCAAACGAAATATGATTTCACTACGTTTGGAGGCATATTGACTGGAGCGCTGATCGGTTTGATGGTCTCGAGTTTCGTGATGTTCTTCTTCCCTCACATTCCACTGATACAGATAATCTACTCTGGCCTGGGTGCCCTCATTTTCTCTTGTTTCATAGTTGTGGATGTACAGATGCTCATGAGTGGAAAACAATACCAAATATCTCCGGATGATTACGTCATTGCATCAGTGATTTTATACTTGGATATCATCAATCTGTTCTTGTACATCTTGCAGCTATTGTCAAAAGAAAGGTCATGAGCACTTTCCCATTTTCTGGTAATAACGGATAATTGAAGGTTTCAGCCTTGCTTTTTCTTTCTGGATTCAAATTTTAATATGAAGAAATTGCTGTTGAGGCACTCCTTGTGCCTGCTATGCTGGAACATGAAGTGTTCTGAGTGTCTGCAAGGGTGTTGATGTTGAGACACATGAAGCCTAGAGCCTTTGTTCAAATGGACTCAAGGGTAAGCATGTATATAGGGTAACGACGATATTTGATTGTCTGAGGCTGTGTCTGCTGTGGCTAGGTACTAGAAAGCATTGGGGTCGTTCTCAAGTTGGATAGTTGGGGACAAGCTGAATAGCTAATACTTCTACGGTGTGCTACTGGTAGTATGCCAGGTATACAGTGTAACACGCCGATCCATTGCACAAATTGTCCTCGTTTTGTCAGATGTTGCATTTCAACATGGTATGAAGCTCCAGCGATATTCTCTTCTGGGGGAATCTGTATTTTTCAGCCCAGCTTGAATTACAAAACGTTTCCCCCCACCTTATTGCAAGCTAAACAATTATCATGTAAACTTACTGTCCATGCACCCTCAGATGTACAGTGAAGCCTTGTGTCCACAAAGACAAGAAACATGAGTCAGCCTGTAATTGAGCTGGGGTGACCATACAGGGCTCCACAATCTTGTTTCAAAATTCACAGGGCTGGAAGGCAGTATCACAATTGAGTAATGAGCATAATCTTATGGTGAAGTCATTCTTGTGCAAGTGAAGCTGAGGTAACCAGATGTAAATACACGTAATACTTTGAGTAGCTTTAGCTAAATCTCCTGAAGATTGCTGTGTCTGGGACAATCCTGCAGATCACACCTGTTTGTACTGAGTATATGTGGAGACGAAGTGATCACATAAACATTCAATGCCCTATTGACATCCACATCTGATGATTGACTTGAGCTCATTCCTAGCAGCAGTCTTTCCGCAGTCATTTCTCCAATCATACAGCAAGAGGCACGAATGCTCCTCTTCATCGACATGTAATCACACAAAACATAAGTGCTTGAAAGTTGTGATTTGGGATCTAGGCATGTTTCAGCTGAAGTCTGCTCAAGTTGAAATAATTTCTGGAGCCTTTTTCACGAGAGCATAATCATTTCAAGAGTGAATGAACCCTCAGCAAAGCCCCTCTTGTCTCTGGGCATCACCATCATAAATGAAGCCTTGTTATAAGCTCGTATTAAGTGGGAAAGTGGATCAACCTGCAATTGGCTCTCTACTTGTACGACCAGCATCGTGATTTACTCACAAGCTTTGTTGAACAGTTAGGCTGGCCAATATGTAACCTGTTTGGTTCATTTCTTTGGCAAATGTTGACATTGATGAACAGAAGTGACAATATAAGAAATGACCAGCACTCACATCTCGAAAACATTTTTGAAAAAGCTTGGCAAGCTGATGTAGAGTGCCAAATGGACCACCCCCTGATCAGGTGGACAGTTTCAAATCCTTTCAAAGTTGAAATTCAATGCATGTTTGATTGCATTTCTTCAACTTCCGCCCAAATTGAGCTGTGATTATAGAAGTCTGACAAATAGTTGATTTTATTCATCAGTTTGATATCATAATGAAACCAGGAACAGCACTGTACATCCCTCGGAATTCTTGGGTGGATCACGGCAATGCACTTCAAGTTCTCACACAAGGCACAGCTACAACACATCTGCATTTCTATCGTGACACCTTTTTGTTGCAGAGACGTTCAAGGTCATGAATAGAGTGAAAATTTTGCAGATAGTGTCTAAAGGTTGCCACTGGTAGAGATGTGAATTTCTTCCTAGAGGTTCACTGCATTATGCATCAATGCCAAATGACCAGCCATGTTGAGGTAATTCACCTCAAACTATACTGCAGGTTACACATCACAGTTTCCAGACAATTAACTGCTGTCGGATGCAAATCCTCAACTGTTTCTCTGTGAATCTCTGGGTTTAAGATATATTACATTGCTTGGAGAAAGATGCTAGAACAGCCAAGAGGTCTTGTGAAAAATGTTGACAATTCCATTCACAAACATCATAACTGTCGTGGACAACTACTTGTAGCCATTTAATTACAGGATCCAAACCAGGAACGCGGTCAAGTTCCATCACTCTCATTTCTTCTGCAACATGAAACTTGTTGCAAGAAACTTCGAAAGTCTCCAGCTCTCTGCGGTGCTGAAACAAAAGCTGTTTACTTCTCAAAGTATTACATTCGACGATGTGTAAGCTGACACCTTTCGGAAGAAGTTCTAGCATGATGGTTGAATTAGCACTCTCTAGAAGAATAAAATGGTGATATGCAACGCTATCGGACAGAGTTAGTGCCGAGTTGATAGCACAGCCAAATAGTAATGCCCCGCAGGCCTGAGAAACAAACGGTAACTGAGTCCAAGCTGCTAAAGAGGCAACTGCTACAGCTGCGTATCCACTGAAAGGGTTCTTCTTAACTCCATCCCATAATTCATGCCGAGCAAGAATGACCCGTTCTAGCCCAACTAGATTTTTGCGTTGTAGAAGCAAATCTATGGCTCGTTCGTTCATTGCAGAACATCTTATAGCACCGTCATCATGTGCATGCCCCTTCTTGGATGAGGAGATATGCGGGCCATGCTTAATAAGACCGCTCCTGAAAACATTATGTACTGGATTCCAATCACGATCCTGTTCACAACGGGATGAATTTGAGATCCGTTTTCGTTTGGCCATGTTTTCCTGTCGTGAAAGACACTGGAAAACAGGCGAATCTGACATGAACTCTGGGCTAAGTCGAGCAAACCAGTGTGGAACTATCGACCCCGCGTGAGTTCTACCTGCGCTGCCTGTGCTTCGAGATTGCGGGGGACTGCTCGAAATTATTGGTAATAAAGCGCCTCGAAAAATTGTTTGTATAATAAACCTGCGAAAAATTATTGGCACTAGAATTCACACGAAATTCATGCATGTACCCACTTCCTGAGATACGCATCACCATGGTGCCAACCAGAAAGCTGAATCAAAATGATTCCAACACCGAGAGCTTGATCAATTTGTCTTAGAGGCCGGCTTTCCGGCCCGTGGACGGGCGAGCGCGCCGTCAGTTGCAAGCTAATCTTATGTGTAGCTAGACAGCTCATTATGACATCCTTGCAAGCGTGGCTGCAATCGCACCATGTAGCTCTCCCCGTCATTGTCAAACCTCAAAAAATTCCTGGACGTGGAGGGTGCGTATCGCTGTTGAAATGAGCCTGAGAATGAAGCACATCCAGCCACGGTGCCACAACGCTAGCCCGAAACACTTATAGCTTTAAAGCTATATTCAAATACTTATGACATATCTTGAATCTCTTTTTGACCTGTATAATGTGAAAGTTAGCAGCATCAAAGTGGAGTTCGCAAGTACTGTGTAGGGGCTACGGGATGGTAGCAGGTCAAGCTATCAAAAAGGGAGAAAAACTTGTTAATGTTCCACGTGATCTGTGGATGACTTCGCTGACGGCTCGGACGTCTGAAGTGTGTGGACATGTTGTAAAAGAACGTGGTCTGGATTCATGGAAGGTATTGATGCCACATGAACTGCCTTAGTTACTACATGGCAACATGCCGTTCAGAAATATCTTTTTTCGCCAGCATAATTATTCGTTGTGTGGTTGCAAGTTGTTTCATTATTCGCATCTCATTCTTAACCACGTCATCTGTGCAGGCTTTAAGCCTACATTTGTTGTGTGAGCGACGCTTAGGTAAGAGAAGCTTTTGGAGAGAATATATAAGAAGTCTACCCGACCAGGTTCGTCACAGCAATCTTTCTCCGTACCTCTGGGTACTTCGCAGAGTAAGGTTCCTCACACCGATGAATGAATTCAGGAAGAGCATCCTATTTTATGGGACGCAGAAAAGTTGTCTTGGCTCAAGGGTTCGCCAATGGCAACCAAATTATCGTCGAGAGCGGAACAGGTAATACAAGATGCACAAGCACTCGTAGAAGCGGGAGCGAACGGACTCTTTGAGCCTTCAACATCTGCTGAACCATTAGTATCGGAACACACTGCGAAGTGGGTTGCAGCTACTCTTCTCAGCAGAGCTTTCAATCTTGAAATCCCATCGCAGAAGCTCAACGGTATGTTGGCTAACTCTGGGTTGTCGCGAGCATTGGACCTTCCGTAGCTGTAGTCATTACTGAAGCTCGCCAGATGCATCGCATAGCGTGCATGTGGTGCTTATGTTGCCCACTAGCTTGTCAAAGTTCTACATGCTGATGATGTCTGATTAACATTTCAAGACATCTTTGTTGCAGGTGCTGCCATGAGTTCCAGTAATGGTGCCATAGTGGAGGTTGAGGCAGAGCTCATGCTTGCTTTAGTACCATGGGCAGACTCACTCAATCATTGTAGCACAGCAACAGATCGGAGTATCCTTCAGTATGACCATGCTAATGACTCAGCAGTTCTCTTTGCACACAAGGATTATGCTGAAGGTGAAGAAGTTTTTGAGTCATATGGTACATGGTTAACCCCCTCAGAGCTATTATTGGACTACGGGTTTGTGGATCAAAGGAGCAAAACTAATGCCATAACAGTGCGCTCCATTTCGCTTAAGCAACATGCACCTGAGTTCAAGCTAGGAAGAAACTGGTATTCTTCACTTTCAGCATATGCATTGCTATAATTGCATGCTCTTGTGGACATTAGTGGTATGAGGGAGAGAAACCATAGTCTGCAATGTGAAATTTTGAGCCCGATTTGTGTTGAATCATTTGAGCGCCTATTCATGAGAATGAGGAAACACAAATTTTAGCACAACGTTGTGCAGCACTCAGATTCCCTCATCACCAGAGGTGATTTTAAGTATTCAGTGAATGTCAATAGACATTAAAGAACAATGAGCAGATTAAATGCATGTTGAAACATAAGAGTCACTTCAGTACAATGGCTTGGATTCATATGTACATTGCTTTATAATGTAATTGCTGATTCTTATAGATGTAGATACGAACGTATGCACTAATGATTAGATAAGCAAGGTAATTCTGATAGCTTAACATTTCAGGTTATTTGTACTGCAATCTTGTGTAATATAGCTATGCCTCATAAAATAATGCAATGAATCCATAATACCTTTCACATATCATCTATCATGCTCAGCTTAGGCTGTGGTATATATCTTGTGTGCTCAGTCTAGCAACTGGCTGCTTCTTAAGTTTTTTTGTCGTATGTGCGCTTACTTCATGATCAATGGGCTCGTGAGCTGGTAGTGGATATATAATAGCACTAGTGAACGTTTCTAGCCCTAGGTTAGATAAATTATTTTCTCCATTTGATGACCTTCTCAGTTAGGAAGGCAATTCAAAGCTCTACAGTCAGACTAACAGCTATGCCCCTGGTAATCAGGCACACGTATTTGTAGCCTTCTGCACATTTAAGGTAATAGCATGATTATCACACTTGAAATAATGCACAAAAACATTTCAAATTTATGCGATTGCACAATGAGATGAATGATCAATGATTCTCAAGAGCAATCAGTGGGTGACCTGATGTTGTCCAACAGCGGACAAGCAATCCCCAGTGGACTAAACAGATAGCTAATGAGAGAGACAAGACAGACAGGAGCTACAGAAAGTATGCAACTAGCGCTTCGGTACATGTGTTTTCAATGTCTGGTGGCAGGCACACAGCTGATTCATCCTGCTGCTAGTGGTCTTGTATGACTTGACACTCGTAGTCAAGATGAACATTTGACAGGCATTGTTGGGAACATGAAATTGAATGCTCTCTGGAAAGATTATTACTTTCACTGCACTCAAATTATTCAATCTCACTGAATGGTACCATAGTTGTAGCTTGAGGCTCTTTACCAAAGGTTTTTGCAAAAGAAACAAGAAACATCTTTACATTCTTCAAGGGTTCGACAATCACAAGATTCAACTCTCAAATACTAAAGCGGTAGTAATCTTTTAATTGATACAATCAGTGTTGTCGAACGTATTTATTACCTAATGAGTGATACCGCATGCTTTGGTTTTATGTCCTTCACAGTAGCCATTACCATGCCATGGGTCCAAAACGAGTTCAAGATCTGCTGACAGTCTCAAGTGTTGTAAAACCGGCAACGCTTTTCTTTCAGTTTGTTACAGAATTTACAGAAGCTCGTGGATACCGTCCTAAATCATGCATGTTTTTGTACACCCATGAGATTCAGTTGTCTGCGTCTTACAAACCCCCGCAAGGGCCACATGCATTAAGAAAGCAGACCTTGCAATGCGTCAGTTTTGTCGCAAGGTCTCAACTTGACTATCAATTCGCTGTTTTCGTTGGCAGTAATCAGAGATACAAGTCATGTGATAGTCTGTGGCACATGACGTGTTGTTCTTGTAGGGATATTGGCTTTCATCTAGAATATCATGCCAATATCTCACTCGTCTTTTCCCCTTTTGCCTTTTCCACGACTTGCTTCGGATGAGAATGTTTCTCACAGTAACTGAGTATGTGCAGGTTCCAGCACAGCAAATAGTCAAGTTCGCAAGCGGGGCAAACAAGGGATTGATTAGAGCAGTGGACGGATGCTTCAATGGTTCACCTGAAATGACCCTCACAGAAACTGGTTTAGATGATACCCTTCTGTCTTATATGCGATGTTGTGTAGCTCCCAAGGATCATCTTGTACGCTCAGGCTGGAAGTCTGACTGGACACCTGAGACAGGACCAGATAACTTGCCATTAGATGTAATGGCAAAACTTGTAACCCCCGTTGACTTCAACACTGAAGCCAAGGTTTGCCTTTTTCACCAGCTGTACCCAATAGTATGGGTTATGTATTTGTGCAACAACCTCCCTCATTTATGCTCTAACTTGGGTAGACGTAATTTAGATCGCAGATACAAACCATATACTCATGTGCCCTTTGAGTTTTATTTAATTTTCTTCTTTTCCTCCCATATTTTTGCTGTACACACCACATCATTGCTTTTCACTTTAATTATCATAACGTAATGCTGGAGAAAAAGTAGCCTTGAGTAATAAATAGTTTAGCATATCAAGATTTATATAAAGC
>JAULKQ010010345.1:0-12545 GCA_032356285.1 Smithsoniella earleae | reverse complement strand
TTATCAATGATACCTGAAGAAAGTATGAGTGAGACTAAAGGATGTACAGACTAACCTTCATGTAATACCGAAGGTCAACATATACCATCATATGCATCAGTGATTGGCCTGAAAAATGAGTAAGGCAAAGTTACATACGCACATGCTCCGATTCACTGTATGTATCAAAGTCATAGCTTTGTTGCCATTTGAAAGTACCAACTCTTGGAGACATACACAAAATTTAAAGAGTAGAAGTTGAGTTTCTGGAGGACACTCAATATAGGACAGCATTTTAAGTTGGGTCAGGCATGAGGGGCTTGTACTTTAACATAGAGAGTCTTACAGATCTTGGAGAATTTCCAACCAGAAGTGCTTGAGGGATTCAGTTTTAACCAGTTATATGCCTAGTTTACAAGGATACAAGCTTATCGCGCCGTATATTCTTTCGAGCATGTTCACGTCCTGAGATATTTAATCATATATCGGTAATTTCTCTCCACATTGCTCTGTGATATCTGTTGTACAGTTTAAGAGGCTTGCAGATTCAGTTGGTCAACCAGAGTCCACCCCACATTTCCAACAAATTGATGCATTCTCTTCACTCACATAGAAATGACCACACACTAGGGTTGTCACCTCTTGTACGATTTCACAGGCTTTATCAAATTTCGGATTGACTTGCAGGGCACCTGGCCGCGGTTGATCGGTTCTTGACGCGGTAGGGCGGCTGAACTGCCAGCTTCCTGGTGGCAGTTCGGTGAACTATTCGCGGGCGATGTTTCCCGCCACGAAAAGATTATCGATCACCTGCTTCTGATCGGGCTCGACAGACGACTTTGCGGTTCAGGGCCATGCTGGTTCGAGGTGGGCTCAGGATGCGGTCCCGCCCCTGGCACCTCGTGTACAAGCTGGCCGATACAGCATTATTCTGAGATGAAGGTTTAGCAAGGAAAGCATCTTGTTTCCACGTGTATTGTTTCTTAGGAAATGTGAAACGTACGACGGTCAAGGCTACAGTGCGAAGCTGGGAACCGCAAAAAGTGAACACGAAGCAACATTATATATGATTCTAAGCGATGATAAGTTCATTTAGATATTAAGACATTCGACATTAGTGCGCCAAAGATGCGAAACGCTGGCGAGGGAGTCTCGCAGAGATCAGGTCCCAAGAAAAAATGGCTTACCAATGAACAACAAGAGCAGCTTTGGCACAAATGGGACAACGTCAGATCAAAATTACGCACAATAGGGTATGAAGAGTACTAGTTCACAATGTATCTGTCAATCCTGGAAGGTTTTTTGTGGGAAATCATGTCCACACCTGAAGGCGACAGATGGTTGGCAACACCGCAATTTCTATGGGAACTTTCGTTGGGGAGGTGCAACAGAAAAAGTTGTCTCTTATGGCACCAGACGAGGCAGCTGTTATCTTGGACGATTACCTACGCAACGGGGATAGCTCGCGAGGATTCGAATTTGCACGGACTATTAGAACTCTGGGTTCACACTTTCTGCTACCTACTAGTGCAACGAATCTTCCCATCGTGCGGCAATCTGCACTCAGAGTGTATCTTCCCACCTACCTAACTGTCACCATGTGTGGAAAAGGATCGAGAGTACTTGTAGAGGGAGAGATGAGCAATTTTTTGTACTTCCTCCTCACCGGAAGTATTTCGGCTCGACAGCTGTCGAGCTCGGAAACCAGAATTGTAAGTGTTTGGGAACCGATCGGCGAAGAGGCGTTGGAGCAGAAGCCTTCAAAGTGCGATACAGTTTAGAAAGGATGCCATGGGGGCATTCCAATTTCACTGTTTTTGAGACTCTAAAACAATTGAAAATCTCAACTGTACTACTCTCTAAACTAGACTCACAAAGAACAGTAGACGAAGCAGTTTCTAAACGGTGTAATCAACTGTGTTGGAGCAGTTTGGCTCACAACCTCGCTGAGCAACCAGCTATCAACTTGCAGGGCATGAGTTGGTTCTTCATAGGCTCAATCTAACCCTGCAACACAAAGCTGTGCTACTTCACATGTACTGCAGCATTTGCAACTTAATGTTGCAGGTACACATATGTTGCAGATGAAAAGAGTACTCTAGCACTTCTAAGTGTAGTGGACTATAACTCAGCACTTGAAAAGGCCCAAGCAGAAAGTTTTCAGAATTCCCGGCTGTTTCATGTTCTCTCCAAGAGTCCTGGGTCTCGGACACCTTCAGAAGTTGCTGAAGTAAACTCTCACCTGAAGCATCTCAACTTTTTCCTTCAGAAGGATGAGCAGCTCTTTCACAAATTCTCTACTTTTGCGGAGATCTGCATTGTTCCCGAGTATGAGAACCCCTCAACTGTTGACACCATGCACCTTTATAGCTTCATACCGCAAGTTTTACTAAACAGATCTAGTAATCAAGAGTAAGTAATCATCCCTCTAGCTAGCATTGTGCGAAACAGTGGCAGCTCTTAACGCAGAATATGCAATATCACTGCCAGTGTTTTGCACCATGGCTTGCCCTTCATTTTTCACTTCATATAGCAATATTTGTCAGTACTGAAAGACCCAAAGCTCTGATACTTCTTTTTTGGCCTAGAAAGGCCTGAGCAGGGAGTGGGGATTACTCTTGTGTGACCATGACCCACTAATTACCCATGTCCTCTTATGAGTTTGAACTTTGAATGAGGCGACAGCATTTTTTATTGTGAAGTCCAGCAGCCACAGATGTGCTTCTCAACTCTGCAATGAGTAATTTTAATAGTCTATGTTCTGGCTGTATTATTCTCCTCTAGGTTGATCAAGACATGCAAAAATATGATGCCCTAGTATCATCGCATTTTGCTGACAATGGTGTGTCTCTTCCATTAGTGAGCCAAGCCCGACTTGACTCATGCATGAGATAAGTCCTGGCACGCATGGAACTGTTTGAAATAGTGAGTACATTTCTCAGCAAGGACGAGATGATACAGACCAAAGCGAATGACTGTTGTATTTCAGTACCACTGCTATGCCATGCTTTGTGGAACTTTTGTCATCGAGACTATTTTCATTGTATCAAGTAGCCCATACCCTCCTCCGAGAGTGAAAAAATAAAACCAGCTTGGTTGTGCCCGAATCAAGTTGTGGCAGCTGACACATTTGAGGAATGTGTGGGAAAGACATTGGGGGAAAATTTTATTCTTATTGCACTTGCCTTGAATTACTCGTGGAATGAGACCCAATGCTTGTTAAGTGTGAATGCCATGGAAGAAAGCAGCAGTGGGATCTTTATCAAGCCCTATTGGCAGTTACCATGCCAACCTTTCCACTCTATTTCTCTCACTGGAACTACCCATCAGTTCACCTAAGTTTCAGCCCTCAAAGTTTCCTTGAGACTACTATAATTTGAGTTATCAAGGATATCTGCTGTGCGTGGTCAACCTTATCTTGGCACTTGAACTCATAAATCTGGTCAGGCACCTATACATCTGTGTGATTGTGAATCTAGAAATGCTTGCTGGCTGATGAAAGAAGGAGATGGCCACCAATAAGCTGGAAACGGGAAAGTATTTAATGAGTGGATTGAATGGTTAATTCGCTGGGCCTAGTGACAGGCTTGATCACAGTTCCACTTGGTTGCTCACCACACCAATCTTGCTCTGCAATAGCTGCTTTCAAGGAAAATATTGTAAAAGACTTGATGGGAAAACTAGCTCTTCTTTCAGATGCTTTTCAACATTATTCTCCTCTTAGAAGCCTGAATGGTAACAAACAAGTAGAAAGCAAGACCTAACACTGTGTCGAAACATGTATTGCCCTCCTCCTTCAGGACTGGTTTCCTTTTTCAAGAATGCTGAATCTTTTGATTTACATGAAACGGACTTCGTTTGGGATGACTGCCATTGTTTACCATTGAGGGAAGGGGTGAACTCCCGCTCACCACGTGGCAAAACACTTCCCCTCTTGGTGGCAGAAAAATTTTTGATCTGTTTCACAATGAGCAGTGGTGGTATCTGATGTCACACATTGGAGCATGAACCAATTGTAGAAAGTGTGTGACTGCTCATAAATGATCTAGTAGACGAGTGGTTTCTTGTCAAAGTTAGCTCGTCTGAATGCAAGCAAGTGTACAGGAATACAGAAATATTTTCAGCGCAAAGCACAGGACACCACGATCACATGGTGGTACTGTATGAGGGCGAAGCTGTTGTAACTCTCGAAGAGCGTGGCAAGGTTGTGACAACTTTGAGGCGAGTTGGTGAAGCGCTGTATGATGTTACAACTTCACGTCGGCATGCTCAGCTAATAAGCGCATCAACAACCAAAAAGTGCATCTTATTATACTGGCCAAAGGTGTGCTCTCACTCACAACAAGACGTCCAAATCCTCTCCTGTAACCAGAAAGCCCTCTTCAATCCAAAATATCTACATCTAGTTTACTGTGAATTTTGGCGGTGCATTAGAATCAGGTTAAAGAACTCCCGTTTCCGCTGGGAGATTTGGTCCAGGATATAGACCATATGGTATGGGAAAAGCAGCAGTTTGTTTAGCAAATGCACAAGACGTCAACTCTGCAGATATTGTGGAAATTGAAACACAGCCCAGATCAACCAAGCTGGGATTATTGACCAGGCCTGACTGTGTAACTGACAGTCTCCTCACTATGAAGCTTTCCAGAGTTACCCTATCTGTTGAATGATCGAACATAACACTGCAAACCACTATGTGAGTACCGTGAGATTATCTCTGCAAAAGGATAAGGGTATTCTTCTCAGAGCAATATAAAGAAGGAGGACTTGAACTACAAAAGCAAATTCTGAGTTTCAAAGTCATGTGGTTGCACCAATGAAGATGTAGGACAGAGTGCTGCAAGCAAGTTTATCAACTCATGCATTAGCTGCCTTGTCAGCTACTGAATTTTTTCTCTTGAACATATGAACAGAGGAGTAACTAGCGGCATTTTTGCAAGGCACGTGTCTAAAGAATCATTCAAAGGTGTTTGTAGTCTGTCATTGCACGAGCTGACGAAGAAGTACGCCGCCAGGCGTCCACAGAGAAGGTGGAATGCTTACAGCAGCTGCCTGGTTTTAGAAATCGCTCTGAGAGAGATCTGTTGCACCTCATTGTGGATCATAGCCTGACTGTGAAGGTCATTGATCCACTCAAACAGCTTCTACCATCTGGGGCAGCAGCACCTGAGGTGAGCTCCCGTGATTGGGCTGATGGTCCACAAAGGGTGTGTTAAATAGACATTGCGATCAGAGAGTCAGAAAGTTGTTACACACCCACAATTTAACGGGTTGCCTTAAGTTTGCACAAGATATGTAGTGCATGTGCAGTATAGCTCAGGGTTGAATCCTTTGCTTGCCTTCAGGTGCATGTCATCCTTGATGGTTGTGTACATGTGTCGATTGGAGTGGATGCTGGACCTGTGGTAGTGGCAGAGCTCATGGCCCCTGATGTTGTATCTGGTGGATCAATGCTGCCACTTCCAGCATACTACACAGTAACTAGCGCTTCTAGCTGCAGAGTTCTTTCCATTCCTGACACAGTTTTCAAAGACTTCCTCTCCACTGCAGAGCGCCAAGAGTTCTACTCAGTTTGTAAGGAACAACTATCACACCTTGATGCATGTACTGCTGCAATTGTTGATGCTCATAAGTGTGGAGCGTCATCTTCCTCAGCTCCTTCAAGCTTCTATGCCCTACGCCCAGGGGAACGCCCTGAGAACATCAAGAAACCTTTGGCAAACATCCTCAAGCTTGTGTGTCTCTGTCATCACAGATATTTAACTCTGTAATCTCTGCTTCTGAGGACATCTTTGCTTGTGCATGTGAACCAGAACAATCCCACCAATGCAGATGGCCGGCTTCCGAAGTTTCACTGGAACCCTCTGCAGTTCTTTCTAATGTACAGCATTCTGAAAAGAGCTTGCACAACAAGTACAGCCATGTGCATGTGCAGAAACATCTGAACCGTGGGGACGTCAGCCTAGGCGTGTTTGCATCAAAGGCTCATCATTTCACATCCAAACCGAAATACCCCACCCCGCTCACAGTAACGAAGCAGACTCAGAGCTTCATGCAGATGCTCCTTGACCCTCTAAGGCCCCTCACTCCTCCAGGGCTTGGCAGGCCAGTCCTAACTCAGAAGAATACCTGTGTGGATCTTTGCACCTAGACCAGTTACTAAGGTCATGTCTAACAGTGCATCAATACTTGTCTTCCGTTCTAAGAGCAGTACACACCCAAAGCGAACCTAACATCTCAAAGTCACAATTCCTTTTACTTTCCAGTTTTCAGGCGTCCCTTGAGCATCTCTGACTGCGGTCAATAGTTCAATAACATATTAACTGTTTATCTTCTCATCCTGTTCTCAGTAGTTTGGGTTGAGCTCCTCGCTGTGGATGTCTTCCAAGATTCATCCAGCAACTATCAAGCTCAAAAATTGTCCTTGACTTCTCTCAAAGGGCAGTATTCCGCAGTATGAAAAGAGATATGTGTACGTGTTGAGATTTCTAAGTGAGTACCTCACTGTCCTTTATTGGCATTTAATTGTTGTTGCTGTCGGCTTGTACTGATCATCCCCGCTAGTATTCAGATGGGGCCAAGGGAGAAGATGGAGCACAGCAAGGTACAAGCAATACAGTGACTGCTGTCATGCAGACTCCTGTTGTACATGTGGATAAATCATCTGATGTCCGAGAGGAGCTCCCCCGCCTTCCACCCCTGCTACCGCGAGTTCTGAAGTGCGCTCCATAGCCACTCAGCATATCACCGCCTTCACTGTTTTATTCCCTTGCTTGCTGGTAATCTGCTCCTATGTGTGATTCATGCAGCTGCAGGCAACTCAAGGATAATTGGTGAAGTTATTTTGTGAGTAAGAAACATTTACGGTTTCATTGCACTGATCTGTTCAAGTAGCTGAGAAAATAAATGAAAGTCACATTAAAAAAGCAGCCTGTTTTCCTGCATCTATTTTCTGGTGCCTTGCTGACTGTTTTCTAAATAGCGCAATCACTGCTTCCACATCATCATTGGTGTACAAGCTGTGGTAAGAGTTCATCAAGAGATCTTCAACACAATATGTGAAAACAAGAGATGAGTGTCCAACAGTCGACTTTCAAATTATGAACTGGTTCATCATGGTCCAGGAGACACATCGTGTTGTCTGTTGTTCTGTGACGAATCAACAATAAAGAGGTTACTTGAATAGTGCTGAAAATGCCACGAAAATCATTCTGGACAGGATGAGGTGCTCATTGAAAGAACACAGTTTTGAGAACTTGAGGGCTTGTTTATTACATGCTACATTAAACATGATTAATGCAATGTGCAGCTCTGGGATTGATGTAGACTTTGAGGTGAGGAGACCTCATTCAAGAATTGAACAACATTCATGCAATCGGTCGGCCATGATGGTGTCATGCAACCAGAGCATGCATGCCAGAAACCCTCCGGTGGACTTTGACAGCATGACTGCTGACCACGTGGCGATCCTCCCTTCCGTTCAGCACACCACAATCCAGCAGATGATGTCACAAGCAGGCGTGTCAACAGTTGAAACAGCACGAACGCGCTTTCAGAAGCAGCTTGAGCAACCACCTCATTCAATCTTTGAGGCAAACCTCCCAAAAAGCTTTGGATGGACGAGCGAAGAGTATTATTCTCATGCACTTCAGAAGCAAGTCATTAGTCGAGTACTCAGTATGAAACCTGAAGCCAGAGTATGTCTTTTCCTAGACATTCCCACCCATTAGTAATGTTTCACATTCAATAACTTGAGTTACCTATTTGAAATAAATCACAGAGACAAATCTTTTGATCAAAATTGTATCATCTCCTCTTTTTTTAAGACTGGGTTTTAGTTATAAACTTGAGCCCCAGTTTTTGCTACCAAGGCGCCCAACAACTCCTGTGACTGAATACACTCTAAATGGCTTCATGTCATTGAAGAATTGCAATTTCCCTTCCTCCCACCTCCAGTTTATTAGCATACAGAGCATGAGTAGATGACAAAATATTGCAAACAGTAACTCTTAGGAAGTGTGAAAATACAAGAGAACCGCAGTAGATTATGACAAAAGTGCCTGAAAAGCAATGAAATACACGGCGACATGAATGGCTGACCACCCTCAGGGATGATGAGCACTTGTATGGGATTTGTCACAGTAAATATTAGTTTGTGTTTCAATTCAATCAATAAGCTTATGGAATCTGAGAAATGGTTCAACATACAAACTACTTCAAGGATTTCAAGAGAATTGCTAGGATACTCAAAGCTGCTACGTCTCCCTTGTCACATTTTGAACAGTTGTAAATTGAAATGATATATAAATGATAATAACCTCCTTCACCAACTTGCTAGGCAACTTCACCACAGTGTTAAAGCTGAGATTGTGCTCAGTCTTTGTGGGTTTTGTAGTTTATCTGCTGGCTTATTTGAGTGGGTGCCTCATCATGTTGTCAGCAGGATGAGTGCTTTCTAGGTGAGTGGACGGGATGACACCTCTTGATTATTGCATCTGATCTGACAATCTTACAATGTTATCAAACAAATACCCCAATGGCTTTTGTACATGTCATTTTTGGGAACAATTTACATACAGTATAACTGCATGCTCAGGATAAAGCAATTGGACGTTTGATGAAGATGGGCAAGCTGGGGATAGTTCAAGACTTGAACAAGGCCATTGGAAGCACCACAAAGCGCTCTGGCGCTTCACTTTTCAAGAAAGCAGGACTCATCGCGAAACTCCAAGCATCTTGTGAGTCATTCACTGTGATGTTCCTTCCCAGCTTTTTAGCTGATGTTGCTGTGGGAAATATTTATGATGAAGAAGTCATGCAGCTATTTCAGAAGCTGCTTCAATTTAAACATGTCATGAATCTTGCTGTCAGAGTCCACATTCAGGCAGTCCAAGATTCCTGAAGCTGAGATGAAATGATTTTGCATGCTTTTTTGTAGTCGTCCCAGACGAATGTCAAGAACGCCGACTTGGTGCTTGGAACTGACTAAGGGACTTTAACTGCAGATTCTAAGCATCGAGGGGAACCGAACTTACCTCTAGAGGTGGATCCTGGCGCACTTCCGATGTCTAATCGTGTCGCCCATCCATCTTTGGAAGACCTCAACTACATTCTCAATCGTTGGGAGTACGCTTGGAACAAAGAGCTAGATTGGGCATCAGGTGCTAGAGATGGCCACACACAGAGACCATTAACACCTAGCCACACTTTCCGTGTTCTGACAGATTGCGAGCTTTACGGTTTCCCTACTTCACAATCCGATACGGTCCGAAAGGCGGCAGAATGATAGTTCATTCATGTACAATGTTGGCAACAAACACTGTAATCTCGGATAAACAAAGACACCGCCGCCAAAATAACTTTCTTGCGTGCACAGAACTTTGGTATCACTCAGAGGCGCTACAACCCGGCACATGCGTTTCGCGGCGGAAAAAGAGTTAAAAAAGACTGTAGTAGATAACAGCAAGCCATGACAGTATTAGAATACAGAACCCGAATCGAGAATACACGCCTTGCTGCGGGGCTTACTAGCTATGTATATTGAAGCCATACCCAAATGCCGTTGTGTTACATGGCCTCGTTGTAAAAGATAGGGAGGGTGGCACAAGTTGTTGGCAAAGTAGTTTGCACAGCGAGTCCCTGAGAGGTACTGTGGCAAAAAGCTATCAGATGTCTTCGATTGCAAATAAGGCAGAAGCATACGTTCATATGAACCTATGTGTGCAATGGGCTGTGCGTGAGATATTGCTCCGACTCAAGTTCGCTATAGTTTTCTACGCCTGAAGATGGGTCGAAAGTTTTCTGCTTACCTATCAATGTTCAGCGGCATTCTCGTACTTTTCTCAACCGTATTCCGGCCGTAGTGTGGTGCAATTGCATGCCATCACGGTGTACATGCATGATAGTACAACCGGTGCAGTGAAGTGCCGAAACAAGGTCGTATCAGGCGGATAATAATTTTATGACTAGGCGCCATGCAATCGAGTTACCCGCACGATGAGCTGCACGCTAGGAGCCAACTTCCAGTGAGGCAATTCACAAGTTCAAGTTGACAGTAGAGCACAACACTTATGGTAGTACAAAGCAATAGGAAGCTTACAGTTGTTACACTTAAAATTTTCCCTCATGAAAGTTAATCCCGAATCCGCTTTCACGTAATGTAGGCATGCTTACTTTGCTTATTTCACACTTAAGTCTTATAGAGACGCACTCTTTCAGCGTGAAATCAAAGGTATGGAGCTTGGAGTTGATGATAACGAACTTGAGGGCGGCGTTGCTATGCATAGTGCTATCGGTGCAATCGAGCTCCTGCGGACGAACAGTGCCAGGCTAGCTTCTCAGCGAGGACAACTTCTAGCAACAGCGGGACCTAATGGAGAGCCTGCTCACTCAGCTCCATCCTGTTATTCTGCTAGTTCTCGACTTGCAACACCTGGAAACAGGGCACAAATTAGTGTCGAATCCAACAATATGCTCGATGCTGTGGGCTCAAGCACCGCAGTTCTGGCACTTGGCGCTACGGTACAAACTGTATATTTTGATTGGAACATAACATAGTATGGAAAGGATTGGGTCGTTCGTGTGAGGCTGTGCGTATCAAAGACACTCGGAGTTTGCAGGGCAGCACAGAAGGACCTATTGAAAGTGCCACTGACTCCCGCTACGCTCCCCTGAAATTGTCTCATGTACAAGCTTCAGAGTCTGCATTTCAGCTCATTCAGGACGGGATTATAAATCTCGTCAATAGTACTCCAACACTTCAAGTGGTTCACGGCCCTGCGCCATTTTCAACACAGAGCGACCTGGTGTCTCACAGTGACAGTGCATCAGATAAACATGAATGTAAAGACTTTGTTTCCGTAGAAGCGATGAAAGCTGATTTACAGGTTAGCTCCTGGTAAGCCATGGCTGCCGACAGTGTTCTGCATACCGTACAGTGGTAGGTCCAGTATTTAATTCAATACGATCATAAACATGATCGTATTTGTTTCTACATTTTTACTGGACACTATTAGCTATTTCTATCTCTATGGAACTTGGTATAATTCTCGTCGTATGGTTTAAGGTGTTCAATATGGACTGGAATGAAAAGAGGAAGGTTCTGAATACTGCTGGATTTTAGGGTACATGTGACAAGAAGATTTGACCTTGATCTCTCCATGTACTGCCTGCTTATTGTAAAACTTAGATGAGCAGTGGTAGAATGTGGACTGATTGGTAGGAATTTAGTTATGAAGCAGTATACCTGGGGAGAATGAGAGCATGGTATGCTTAGGGACACAGGTCAATGATTAGCAGTCTTCAGGATGGCCATAGCTTGCCAGCATCAGATGTGTTTGATGGCGGTAAGCAACAAACTGGAAGTGTTTCAATAACAAACACTGGCAACCAACCAAGTGAGGATGTCATGACGCCCAAGTGTTCTAGTAAAGACACTTCTAGCACTCAGGGAACTGGCAGTCCTGACCTGAACGCATCAAGAATTCACAGTCAAACAACTTCACAGGACCCCAATCAGAGGTACGATCAGTCACTGATACCTCTTTATAAGTGCACACATAATAAACCACAGAACCAATGCTATAGAGTCTGTAAGAATAATCAATAGTAAGCTCATGTTGACTAAGCAACACACCTGAGGGAAAGCATCTGCTCAAATCATCCTGTACAAAGCACTAATCTATCCAGTATACTAGCAAGATAATGTTCACTTGGCACGTGCAATGCCAAAGGGGAATTTCAAATATCATGTCAGTGCTCAGACGGGTCTGAGTACTCAGGGATGTTGTTCAGAATTGCAGCAGGCCAGGCTGCGGAAGCATCTCAAGTTCAAGATGGTTTAGATCCCTCTCTTTACGGGCCACCTGAGATGACTCTGATGGGGCGTATCAGTGCTATCCCGTCCCATTTACGCACCTTTTTCGAAGATGCTATCAATGTTGCAGCTTTCTACACCGGGTGCGTTTGTTCATAATTGTGTCAGACGATTTAGTTATGGTAGATTTATATCAATAGCTCTTTCCTGTTCCATGTGTTCCCTGTCCAAGGCTCACACACATTAACTTATTCCAGTAATCCAAGCATACTATCCAACTCGGTGAAAATAAATAAAGTGTTTAGAACCATAATTGGTCATGAAACTTTGCTCCTGTGGTCGTCCTGAGCATATTGAACCTGTTGAGTGTGCGTGCGAGGTCACTCAAGAGTACACTATATGACCAACAACATAAGATCTCAGACAACTAAATCCGAAAGGGTTTGGCGCTTTTCCTAGCATGATATCGTAGTGTGGCTGTTGTCGGTTCAATTGGTGAGTGCCAAAGTGCACGCCGGAAGCCTTGTGAGCCAACCCCAGTGGTAAAAAAAATACCAAGACATCAAGATAATGTCCTCAAAAGACAAGACTGCATATACTAGAGGGGAAAGAGTTCAAACGTACACACAGTGTATCGCGGCTGCGGGGGAGTATTGAATGGTGAATTATGACACCGCGAACCACTATATGTACGAAATGATTGAGGTCAACAATCAATTACATCCAGTACGGATTTGGCGCTTTTCGATTC
>JAULKQ010010334.1:0-12549 GCA_032356285.1 Smithsoniella earleae | reverse complement strand
AATGCCAAGTTTTATGTAACGCTTGTCTCACATTTACAACACCACTGTACACTTTTTGAGGAACAGTTTCTAGAATGCTGATCTTCAAATACAGTACTACAGTACTACTGTAGTTACCTCTTTGTTGCTTTTCTATGAAACTGCAGAAGTTTTGCTCATCTTGGACTGTTGAAATTATTTCCCAAGGCATCAACGATGCAATATGACTGACGATGACTGACGATGAACTGCAGATGGAAAAGTCGAACATCTCACCTGAGACAAGTTGCCGTGACATCATGAAAATAACCGCTCATGCTACGCAGTGGATAGTTCGGGTACGATAACTGCTCTAGCTGTTGCGACACATGCTTGCACCGTGGGCTGCGGGACTCGGGCAGCATCATTCTTCCCGTTGAATAAGAGGGACTGATGTTGTTCGACTGACCCGTGCAATGGTTGTTGAAAGAGTACCAGGATGAGTGCGAATATTCCCTATATTTACGTCGCTGGCAGACGTGCAAGACTTAGACTCGACAAAAAAAGTTTGGACTTTCCGAGGAGTTCCAATACATGTATGCGGTCCTGTCGACCTCGTCCTCCCTGCGACAGAAATGCAAACAAGTCGGGGTGCAAACATTTCTTTGTAAGTTCTAGTGCCAAAATAGCTGACATTAATGACCAATCAGCATCTTTTTAGGAAGTTATGTGGGAGGGGCGTCATTATAGGGAGCTGCAAGGCAGCTGTAAAGCAGACATGAGCCTAGTCTTGTAGCGACAGAGATAATTAGTTGACAGTGGGAATGATGTCCCGAGCGATTCCAAACAGCAGTTTCTCCTCCAATTGTCATTCCCTAACTTATTAGCCAGATACGCAAACGTCCGGCCAAAGACAGCAAGTGAGTGTCTAGTTGTAAAAGTTTAGTATTGAAAAGCGTGTTTCCATGGAACTAAAGCTTTGAAGGATTTCGATGGGTGCAGGGAGCGGTATTGTTGGGAATCAAAGCCCTGGTAAAACAGTGCATGTGCTACCGTCTAAAAAACTATCTCGGGCTAGCCACATGTGCGTTGGAATGACAACGTGCGATAACACAGTGCGTTGCATCGATGGCGACGCGATATCAGAGCAAGCTAACAATTTTAAGTCTTATCCTATAATCAATTTTATCTTTAGACCACAGGTAATCAGAGCTGCTCCTCTGGATGTGACAGGCCTAGAGGTGCTATACCGACGTTTCGGATATACCTTTTCTGATTTCGGTATGATAAATGCGTTGCCCGTACGTAAGGCAACAGTTATCGCACTTCAAGCCTTTGAAAGAAGTGCTCCTTTGCGGATGAAAATGGCCCTGAAGCAGTCGCCATATCTGTTGAAATATATCGCGGTAGAATCGCAGAAAGAGAATGGTAAAGGAAAGGTCACACACATTGTGTCCTGTCCTTATATATGTTTCGTACAGCGAACAACAATCCGACCGAAACTAAACCAGTGGAGCTCCACACAGTCTTATGCAAACTTGGGTCTAGTACCCTCTAGAATGTCCTATGCCTGGTGCTATCCAGAATCCTCTACACCCTCATGATGAAATTATTACGTCATGGGGCCTCACAGTCCACACACACTCCCAGATACTATAGACAGATACTGATTCACATTCAACACTCCTCCTGATTCAGTATCAGTCGAATAATGAATTACTGCACTTCTCAATCTCAGCCAGACCTCATTTCGCCCTATGCTGCTCGAATTGAGGCTTGTACGGCCTTTGTTAGGAGATCTGCTACCATCTGCTTTGTCGGTACAAAGGTGACCTTGATCTCTCCTCTAGCCACTCCTTCTTGGATAAAATGATGGATCACATCAATGTGCTTTGCTCTGTGATGGTGCACTGGATTCTTCATCAGAGCCAGAGCAGCCTGATTGTTGCAGTACGACTCCACACTTCCCAGAATCCCCTCATTACCTCTGAATGAAACCATCAACTTTCTCATCCAGAAAGCAGTCCTTACAGAAGCAGTAGCTGCCATATACTCAGCCTCCATTGAAGAGGTTGCTACTGTTGGCAATAGCTCAGAGCTCCAGTCAACAGCACCCATAGCAAACGTGAATACAAAGCTCCCTGTGCTCCTTAGTTTGTCTGGATCAGCAGCATAGTCTGAATCACTGTACCTCTCAAACTTTAACACCACTGTACCACCGTACTTCAACCCCATGTTCTGCGTCTTCCTCAGATACTGAAGCGGCCACTTCACACACTGCCAGTGCTCAACCCTAGCCCTAGACATGGAACGAGTCATTATTAAAAATCGTACAGCACGTGCATTATCTGGACGTGTGCATGTAGCTAAGTACATGATCATGCCCATAATCTCTGCATACATTCTTGGATCTTTCATCAGATCGTCACCGGAAGCACTCAGCGTTTTGTTGGCTTCCATTGGAATCGACTTAAGCTTTGCCTCAAGCATCCCAAAACGCTCTATCATTTTCTCAGTGTACTTTCTCTGATGCAGCACAACAGTCCTATTCACCTGATCACGCTCTAGCACCATAGCAAGGAAATATGAAGCTTCCCCCCGACGTCGAATATCAAACTCACGAGCAAGAATATTGATTATCGCATCAACTTCTGATCGTTTCCCTACAACCAGACCATCATCAACATAGATCAACAAGTTAGACCTGAACCCATCTCTCTCAAATACGAACAGATAGGAGGCAGCACACGATATCTTAAAACCATGCCGCTTCAGAACCCGTTTCAGCTGCTCATTTCAAGCCCTTGCAGTCTGCTTCAAGCCGTAGAGAGCTCGCTTCAGCACCTTGTTTTCACCAAAAGCGTACAGCTCTGGAACCTCCATGTAGATCTCCTCCTCCAGCGGCCCATTCAGGAAATCTGTGCAAACAGGAAATCTGCTCAATTTCAAGATCTGCAGCCGCAGCCATCGCGGCAACTGCCCGGACTGTCACTGGGGGGATGGACCTTCCCCCTCTTTTCCTCCTGGGGGAATGGATTTATGCATGCCGTCAGTTATCGGGAGTTGTCGCATCTGGGGGAATGGAATCAAATTTTCTGCGTCATGTACGTGCTGACGCACCGCTGTAACATGACACGTCATCGCCAACATTCCTCCAGGGGGAACGTTGAGTTCCTCCTGAGTTCCTCTGTACAGTGCCTCCGGGTTTCCCCTTGGGGAATCCTCTGGGGGTCCTGCGTGGGAGGTTGTGGGGACTCCTCCCCGAGTTCTTCTTGCTTTCCTCTGGGTGATAACTCTCTGGGGAGGATTCCTCCCACGTGTCCTTGTTTGATGCCTGTTGTGTGTTTCTCCAATGCGTTCCTCCGGGTTATTTTCATCCCGTTCCTCCGGTGTGACTCCTTGATTCCCATTTCGTCGGGCTTTCTCTGGGACTTGCCATATCTGTCAGTGCTGGTCCCAGATTGTTTTTGTGATACTAATTCGATAGCAGTCCCTGTCTTGGTGCTCCAGTGGTTTGGTGAGATTTGTAAATAGCATCCGACGTATCTGACTGTTGCCTGTGTGTGCTCTGGATGGTTGATCGGTGTGTTTCCTTTATTCAACATCGGTGCCCTTCTTTCTACGTATACGCATAAGTAAATTGACATATGCCAGCCCTTAATGTGATACTCTGTTCATGTTCTTTAAGTCAGTGTTGTCTGGGTCTCACTTGATTGATATCGTTGTCGTGTGTAGCCCACAGTAAACACCGTGTCAGGTTCAGGGTGTTGAATGCACAATACATCTATTACAGACACAGTCCCGAGTTGGGACTTGACATCTATACTCGTGCACTATCCACACAAAATTAACATCTCCACAATGCCTATCAATTCACACCACAATTCCAGAGCTTATTTGGTCACTCTACTCTATCTGCCTACCTAAGTTCTATACCTGTTTTATTCTCTCCAGCCTACTCTACCTTATCTGTGTGACTCTACTCTACCCTAAGCTATGAAGCAACTCTACCTACTTTATTTGTACATCTGCCTCTAATTCGGCTTATTCGACGACGGGTGAGGGCCCGTCCCGGGCCACCGTCGGCGACTCATCCCTGGGTATCGCGGAGGGGGGCGGCGCCAGCTGGTCTTCCATATACTCGTTAAAATCTTCCATGTCCGCCCCCCTCTCGACGAGCATCCTTACCACGCGCGCCACCTCCTCTTCAGTCGGCTTCCGGCGCGCTCGATGCCTTCTCCGCCTGGGTCGCAATCGCCGGGACTGTGGCTGTGACGCCGGATCCGTGTCCCCGGGGCTTTGTGAAGGCGCGACGTCTTGAGGGCACGGTGGCGCGTCCACGTGGCTCGTGTCCACGGGAGCGACCTGCACAACACCTTACCGCGTCAGACCTGTTTGAATCAACTGGGGTACGTCTGGGTACGTTGGTGCAGTAGTTCTGACCTGTTGCGCCCCAAGTGCCGCGGCCTCCCGGAGCTGCGCGATTTCCCGTCTGGAGGCCTCCAGACTTGCCTCTAGTTCGGAGGCCCTTGCTTTCGCGGCTGCGGCCTCCTCGACCGCTTGTTGTTCAAGGGCCCTGCGTTCATTCGCAGGGAGGGCCAGCAGTATGTCCAGCACTTGGGACCCCTGCGTGGGATGGCTAGCACTGTGTCCGCCGTCCCCTACAGTGGATGCAACCGTTTGTTCAGGTCGCGCAGGGGCCCCTTCACCTCCTCGAGTTTCTGCGGAGGGCGGATGTTTTTCTTTTGCCGGTGGGGTAGCCCCTCGATCCGCCGGAGCTTGATCTCCGGTACATGGACTCGATGGTCGCCCACCTTGGCCCCACTGCGTCTGCATCCAATCCATTATGATTGACATTGTTGACGCAGCCCCTTGTCGCGGGTTTGAAGCGGGTACCCTCTGGTCAGAAGTGTCGGCCCCGGGCCCCGCGGTTGGTTCCGGCTGCTTTGAGGGCCCCGTATCTTCCCCTCTCGGGAACTTCGGTGGTTCGGGGCTTTCCGGAGCCGGCAGCGGTCGTTTTGAAGCTTCTGTCACCGCGGCTGACCCGGGCCCTCGGTCAGACTCCGAGGCGACTTCATTTCCTTCGCCTGTGGCTGCGGCCGGGTGGGGCCCCGCACCCTGATCCCGCACCTCGACCGCCTGTCCTGCCGCCCCTGTACATGTGGGTGCGCGGTCGCCGGAACATTGTGGCTCCGGTCCCGCTCGTGCACCGTCGGGAGTGTTTGTCGCAATCGCTCCTTCTTCGGGGGCTGTCTTATCCGGTAGCCCTCCCTGACCCTCTTTATTTGTTGCGTCCGCTCCTGCAAGACGTCCGCGGTTGTATTGTGTGAAGGACTTCGCCCGGATCCTCAATGTGGGTAGTGTAATTACCTTGGTCCGCATGGCCTGCGCGGCTCACCGTGTCACGCCGGGCATCGTTACTTCTGATGGGGAGGGGGGCGGCTTCTTGTTCTGTTGCGGGTTCCCCGCTCCTCGACGGTGGGTCAACGTGGGCACCGGCACCTTCTTCACGGCTGCTAGGGCCTCCCGCATTGGTGGGCTGTGTGCCCTGATCCGTTTGTACGGCTGGTGCCCCCCCGCTTCCCTCTGTCCTCCCCTTCTCTCCCCCCTTTGGCGTTGCTGCCTGCCGGCTCTGCTTGCTCTTTGCCTTGCCCTTACTCGGTGTCGCCTCTTCGTCTGCCTCACCCTCCTCTACGCAGCCGGCTTTCTTTCTTCCTCGCTTTTTTGAAGCCTTCTTTTGGGCGGC
Source organism: Smithsoniella earleae (assembly GCA_032356285.1). Taxonomy (NCBI): domain Eukaryota; kingdom Viridiplantae; phylum Chlorophyta; class Ulvophyceae; genus Smithsoniella; species Smithsoniella earleae. The sequence goes on along the minus strand of JAULKQ010010334.1, from coordinate 6,845 downwards.
CTCGAGGAGGGGTTCGATGAAAGCTGGATCCTCTTCGGGCCCCTCATCATCTGAAACGGTGTCTTCAGTCTCCGGGTCGAAGGCTATTCCGAGAGGATCCACGCCCCACGCTTCGCGCACAACGTCGGCGGCCGGTTGCTTGTCTGCCGCCTTGAGTTTGGCGTGCGCGATGCCCGCCAAGTACTCCAGCACCTCCGCCCACGACTCGGCGTTCTCCACTTTGGCTTGCACTGCCAATGGGATTATGTGGTGCTTAGCGCCGTCATACCGTTTCCCTGCTTCGCGTAGGCATATGAATTTGAAGAGGCTCCTCCATAACGCGTTCCTGTTCGCGGGTACCATACCGTAGCACAGTACGCTCATCACAGGCGCGATCAGCAAGGTCCGAGCCTGTATTAACTCCCTCACTGTCTTGTATTGATCATTTATCATCTTATTCAATCGCTGTTTGGCTGCATGTAAATAGGTCATAGTTGCTGGAGTACACGAGGGAAAGTCGGTGGTCCCGATTCTCGCTGAAGTCCCCAAACCCAGTGTCGATGCAGATTGGTTATCACATTATTTTCTCTAACTTGGGGAGTGGCTACATGTGCAGACACTGCCTTCGCCTATGCGAAGAGTACGCACCTTCTTTGCAATGCCCGGGGAGTATGTGCCTGCGATGTTGAGAGGCATCACATATTCTTCTGGCCACTCGCGCGTTACAGCGGCAGCGGTGGCAATTATTGTCGCGCAGCAAATCTCGCGCAGATCGTGCCGACCTTCCCCTTTCGCGCCCACATCTTCGGCAAAACGCAGTATTATCTCTGACACCGGTTTTGCTGCTTTCATGGGCTCCGCCAAGTTCCCCTCGCGTTTCTTGCGCAGTTCTGGCAGGTATCTCCTGCTCAATGCCGCCAGTGCGGTCATAACACGCTTGTACGGGAACGGGTTCCGGGGGTCGTGCGGGGCTGCATGCTCACCCTCTGGCATCTTCAGTGCGTCCAGTGGCAGCTGCTCTATCAGATCTGGGTGGGCGCGGTACCACAGTGAGGAAAAGCGCGCCCAAATAGCAGCGAATATGTGCAGGTGTGTGCACACATTAAGGACCCAAACCCGCTCCTCGGGTTCCTCCATCTCCCACTGGGCTTCATCAACGACAGCGTTATGCAAGACACTGGCCATGCCCATCTTGTCCATGTGCTCACTTCGTTGACCTGTACGTTTCGGGCGTTTCATACGTGCGTGATTTGGTTTCTCTCCTTTCTGTGCAGGCGATTGAGCTTTTTCATCTCAGATCGTGAATGATGAATATCGCCACAAGCCGCAGGGGTCATACCTCTCTGTCGCCATCCCAATCGGAAGTGCCCCTCTCGGACCACTCGGGCCATGAACCTTCGGTAACGCTTGCCCTCTAAGTCCGCGTTTGCCGGATCCGATGTGAAGTCGCCCCAGAATGTTTTGCTGTACCCGTCATTATTCTTCAGGCACAGCAGGGAGGCCGGCGTCATTCGACCCATTGGATGCATGGGGGCAGGGCGCTGCTTATGATCGATCTTCTCGTACCCCTTCGGTACTTGATTCAACCACATGCAATGTAACGCCAGCGGTATAGCGTCGTCCCGGGCAACCGTCACTGCACATTGTACACAATTGTAACTTGTCGCTCGTATAGGGGCATTGTGATTGCCTATACGTAATTGCGAAGCACATGGGCAATCCTTGTTCTCGTTCATGTACATGGAGTCGTACAAGTGGCGTCCTCCGTTATGGTCCCGCCCTCCGTGCTCACTTCATGTGTCTCCGGATCAACCTGATACGAGGTCACAACTTTGCATTCCTGTAGGACCACCTGCCTTGTCGGTTCTGTGGTCCTCGCCCCGGCTGCCTCGGTTGATCCAGGCCCGATCTGGATAAATTTGCCCGGCTTAGCAGGGTCGTGGTCCAGTTGTGCTTCAACAGGAGACTCTTCCACCCATCCGAAGGGCCTCGCCGCCAGTAAGCAGGTTTCCAGCGCGTGCATCTGGAGCTTTTCCCCGCCGATATCCATGGCCCCTCCCAGTGTGGCCCCGAAATCATTAGCCACCTTCTCTGCATGTTCACACTTGTGTCAGAGTTCAGGACACTTTGCTCTCTGTTTCTTGGCGGCAATCATCCCTACGAAATTCCGTTACTGAGCAAGCTCTTATGTTAACAATGTCTTCAGTGCACCTACGTTTCTAGTTAGCCTACCTAATCCGAGCCATTGGTCGCCCGCATTTTATCTATTCCGGGGTTCTCGACATGCATAATCGAAGAACCTGGCAACCTGAATTAAGCTTGTTCGGCCGCTTGCGTGTGACAAATATTTCAGTTTTGATGATGCTTTGTCAGTACTAAAATCACTCGGCTTTGGTGGCGACATAACCAATGTTTGGTTTGATTGGTTAACGTTACAGGCGCAAACCGGGTTCGCTGGAAGGATCGGTTCACATACACTCTATCAGATTTGATTCCGCTGTCGGGTACCTATGTATGATGTAGTTCGGCCATTGCTTCCTCGGTACGTGGGTAATATCCGGCTTGGGTGGCGAGATACCCAATTTTTGGTATGATTGGTTACAGGGACTTAGTGCAAACCGGGTTCGCTGGGTGGATCAGTTCGGATCCGCTCTACCACATCTAATTCCGCTGTCGGGTACCTACGTATGATAGATGTTGTTTAATCAATGCTTTGTCAGTGCGTGGACATTCTTCGGCTTACGTGGTGATAACCAATTTCTCGTCCGACTGGTTACGGAGATAAACCAGTCTTCGAAGTTGAGGTGGATAACCTCGTGTACACGTGTACTATGCATGTCCAATAGTAGCCTCCAGTGTTCGTTTGTCAACTGTAGCTACATCCACGCCAGTCGCCAAGGTCACGACCTCTAGATCTGTCGGAGGGTTGACCAAATTTAATGTAGAGTAAGGACATACCCCATGCACTTAATGTCTTCTGCTTGTTGTGCGTGTCGAAGGGGTCCGTGGTATACTGTGGGTCTGTCTTTCTTGCCTTGTAAAGGTCTACCACCGACCGTACCGCGTGCTTCGCCAGCGAGACTCCCGTGAAGCTCCCAGTAACCAACTCTCCTCCGCTAGCTTCTATCCGGATACGACTTGAGTGAGCCTGCTGGCTCGATAGAGCCACCTCCCTTGTGTCCTCGTTTGCGTTGCGTAGCTGCGCCGCCTCTGTCTGCCTGTGCTCACGCTCTTGTGGTGACTCTGGCTGTCGCGCTTTCTTCCCAGAAGCCTTTCTTGCGGAGTTTCTTCTTGTAGTTGGAGCCATATCTGCAGGTTTTCCGTTATTGAGCTTTGTAGTGGGATGTTGATGATCAGGTCGATGCCTTGTGCTCAGTATGAATGTTCTACAACGTAGTTGACTGTGTAAGATTATTGTATTTCAGACGACTATATGGGGCATTCCGTGAAGGCGAGCCCTGGCCATGGCTGGCCCGGCTTAGTGTCGTGAGGACACCGGTCTGCTGTGCATGATGTATGTGCATGTCATCGTGATACGTGGGCTACACACGTCAGAGTGTTAGGCACGTGCATCTGGACTTCGGTTTTGCTCGCGGATGAGTCCATGATCTGAAAATCGTGTTCATAAGGCTCGTAATACTATTTTCGTTAGTGTAAATCCGACTGCTACATGTGTCGGTAGTAAGTTTATTGAGAACAAACTCACTTGTTGTCCAGTTGTCCCAACGGAGTGGCGAAGGTGGTCGAGGAGTCGATGGATTGTGATGTATCGAAGATCAGAATATGAAAAAAATTGCCTGCAAGATCACGTATGCGGAGTTGAATGCGTGCCTTGATAACAGACCGAGTGTCTGATGTACCCCGGTATACGCGGATCCTGTTGAGCGCTATGCCCGTACTGATAGCCCTGTCCTTGTTGCTTGGTTGAACGTGCTTTCCTCCGTGCCAGTGACGCGTAACCGCTTCTTCGCACTGCTCATCGTCCGCCTTGTTTCCTCTGTTGCTGGTGTGTCATCCAGTGCGTTCCACCTGCATAGCGAGTACAGCTGCTAGGCACGGTGCACAACTATGCTGCAAGCTCCCGGGTTTGTTGTGATTTTTGTCCTCTGACGCGGAACAATCCCGTGCAAAGTGCGTGGTATCCAATAACAAGGGACAGTTCTTGCTGTTGTTCACTCTATATACTAATACTGTGGATCTTGCTAAGTGACTGCCTCTCGTGCATCCGATGTTACTCCACTGACTTATTGGCAATACATATACGGTTATATATTATGTGCCTCATGATAACCAGTAGTGAAGTCGGTACACAAATGACTCTATTGTATTCCCTTTATTCGCAGCCAACTTTTTCAGTGATGTGAAGATTGACCTACATAAGCCACGCAGTACCCGCACAACGGGCACTGATGTCCCGCTCAGTGCTGTCACTATATTCCGCAATGATGTTTATGTTCGTACCTGTAAGAGCTTGTTAAAGTCATCGATTCCCCTGTTCTTTCAAATGGGCTGTTGTGTTCGCTTCTATGTGCAGTCGCCCTGGTTCATGAGGCGCACCACCTCGCTAACGTGGATCGCCAGATTGTTGCATTGTCCTTCTCGAGTCCCTCTGTATGTTTGGATCGCCTGCGGTGTCCAAACAGGCTGCACTTCCGGAGCACTGTCGCCTGCACTCAAAGTAACTCGTCATGACTGCCTTATCGCCCTTACTGGGCTTTGCTGATTACAGGAATGAATTTGCACTCCATTATGCACGTATATATACTAATTGGAATCGGAATCTGTGGTCGTGGCCTTGTCTCGCACGCATTGTGGTGCCCGGTCTGGTTATCCTGCCGGTGCAGCTGTCTTGCGTAGCTGGATCGGCCTATGAGCGGTTACTTAATTCTTTTGTTCTTTCTAGCTTCGTGCTTGCAAGCACTGGGTCCTTGCGCTTGAGTGTATACACTGCAATAATCAGTAGAAGCAGCCTGATGTCATCCGCTGTGCATAGCTCGCACTTTGCACATCGAATGAGTTACATTAATGTGAAAGGTATCGTTGTTCATCATGTTTGACGAGCAAACGTTTGCTTCATTCTTGTGTAACAGCTGCGGTTCCTCTGTCAGTTATCGTGGTGGGCTGCATGCACATATTAAAAGTCATCCACGCGTGCCTTCATGCGCTGGATCACGTGGCGATAAAGTGCCATCTTTGCTTTGTTGCGAACTGTCCTGTATGTTCCTTGTATCGGAATCGGTTGTGATACTTTGTTAGTTCTGTCTTTTTCCGATGTTTGCTGTCTCATTCACGAGACGTTAACTGCGAGTCACTCTTGTGGTACACTGCCCACGCACCCTCGTTCTGTGCTGCCTCTGTCATTTTGGTGCTGTCGCTTGTCATATTTTAATATACATTTATTGTCCTCGATTGTTCGCTAGTTGTACGCTTTCTCTGCGTTAAAAAGCGGGTCTGACCACTTTCGTAGTAGAGTATCGATATCGGCTGTCATGGTCCTCATCATGCACCTCTGTTTTCTTTCTGTGCTCCTCTTTGTACAAAGAATTGTGGCATTTAGTCACAAGGAAGCTTTTGTAGGTTCGCGTGGACTGAACGCGAAGTATGCCAGCTTGACGAAAAAAGGTATGCTGTATGCTCGAGGACTTCCGCATGTACGCTCGCCCAGCTCGTTTGGCGGATTCTTTGGTGAAAACTTATCTGTTTGGTAGTGCTGTACAGTTCACGTAACGCCTTTCCTGTAGTGCAATGAGGAGGCGTGCTACAGGTTGGGATGCAGCTCGCGGTTCGGCCATGGTCTGTCAATCGCTCAAGTGATCATTAATGTATGATAACATCCGGATTTCAGCGAATTGATCTACTTTGGGTTTTGTTTGGCGAAGCTCTAAGCTCTGGCGCGTGCGCCCATTGACTCTGTTCCACACTGCATTAATTGTCAAATCGGGTGCGTGCGAACTTTTGTTAGAATATGTGTTACTGTTCTTCTTTATTCAGAACTTCTCTCCTGCTATCTTTTTCCCGCACTATAGTTCGCTAGGCCTAAGATGACCCTTTCATATCACTCCGGTAGCCCTGGTTTCGCTCGCCTGTATAACTGCATTGGCTTTAATTACTTGCTATCACAATCTTATGCTCTGCCCAACCCATTTCAGCTTGACAGCGTCCGAGCTATGTCCCATGTGTTTCACTTCGCAAGCTCCTTAGCAGCCACGCCCCTGCGACTAAGTCCCTGAAACTGATGCGCTTGCACATTGGTTGCCGGGACTTGGATAAAGGCACTGCTGGCGCACCAAGCCACACCAGATTTGCACAGGGGAAATGCACACCCCAGTATGTTAGCATCTTGTACTAAACGTGTTTGTTGTAATAATACATATTATTTTAACTTCGCCAGAGCACTATTTTCGGTTTTGGACTTGTTGTAAGGCATCCTCCAGTCTCTAAAATTGTATTATTTGAATATAAAGTCAGATGTAGGTGATGGAATTTTTTTCCCACAAAAACACTCTTAAGTCGGCCTTTTTTCTGCCGAAACAGGTCTTTAAAAGCAGTTTTGGGCAAAATGGAGCAAATTTTCGTAGCTATAGCTACTACTATATCTATTGCTATAGCTATGAGTATGTGTTGAGCACGTGATCGCTATACCGATAATACCGTTATTAAACGACTTTTTTTGTCTGACGGTTCGCTATAGACGTAAGCAAATTTGCTGCCGCGCGTCCGAATTTGATCAATGTTTTTCGTGATTGCATAGTATTTATAAGAGTTAAACCTCCATATGGTTCTCCGAATTTCAAACTGGTTGCTCAGAGTGTGTTCTTGCTGTCTTGCGACAGGCATTTTTGGTTTTGGGCAGAAGATAGCAATGT
>JAULKQ010010323.1:0-12560 GCA_032356285.1 Smithsoniella earleae | reverse complement strand
ATACGCTGTTCTCCTGCACCTATGAGCGAGCCCCAGTACTGACACGCCAGTACAAGCGCACTGGCACGATGAACATCTCTATGCAAGCCCTCGTAACCCTTGTTGAACATTGACTTTATGGTGAACTAATGACATTTGTTCAGAAACCCTAAGTTTTATATAATGAGCACAGCAACACAATGGTTTGAAGCAGCACTGGTTTGACTGGAAAAAACGAATTTGTGACCTAACAACAAGCACGGAACCCGCGGCCGCCTGTAATTTAACATGGACACGTAAGACCAATAGAGCTTCCTAATGATGTATACGACTGAATTCGCGAGTTCTGTAACAGACTTTCCGTCGGGTTTGTCCGATATTTGCCCCATCCGATAATTGTCACAGTACGGTAGTTCGTACAAACCCACGGGGGCTCACTTTGACAGCTATATAAGTAATGAAAATGAGGAAATTTGATGGCTTCAGAAATGACCAGGTCCATAGCACTTTTCCGGTTACTAACACTCCAACATGCACATCAATATCGATATGGACCTTGTCCAAACAGTCCAATTATTTTCAGTTTCGTCTGACATTGGAGAACGTCACGTGCAGTTGTACTTCATGAGATCGTAAGAAAATATGAGTGAGCTAAAGAGTCCAAGATATTAATCCTCGGCTGATAAATAGTAACACAAAAAGCACATCTCCGCCAGCTTTGAACTCTAGACGGCCCTTTGTATTGCTGATCCTTTGAGAAGTAATTGGAAACCCAAAACAGATGCTCGATTCACGTATAGTACAAAATTTGTGATTTGCAGCCCTATCTGGGTGTGTACACTCGTGCGCAACGAAGCTCCTCTTACATCACGTATTGAATCCGGTGAGTTCATCGACTGGAATCTGCCAAACTACTACGCTAGTTCATAAATAACGCTTGCTTAACCTGCTTGTGCGTCACCAATGATCAATTGTTCCACGACGTTGAAAGGCCCTCTCTCTACGAGAAAAGGTCACGGCCTTTTCTCATGTCGGGGGAAAGCCTATCAATTGTCTGTGACTCAACTACTCGGTTGGTGTAAATGTTTGATCGAATGCTGTCGTGAGGTTGCTTTTCTAATTTTTAATGTTGCAGATATTTTGTCCTGAATGTTTCATTGCAAGTCTTGGCTGAAAGTCACGTCATGTTTTTCAAGAAACGAAAAGATTAGCTTCAGTTTTATAACTTTAATTCTTCACAAATGTTTGCGATTTAATTTACCCAACGTACGTGCTATGGTGCAGAAGTCGATGAACGGTCCTCCTCTGGTTCCACCCCCAGGAGCGGCCCTGGTGGAGGAGCTTGACCAAAGTGTGATGGTTCAACTGGGCGACGGGGTTAAACTCATAGGGGTTTTGAGGACTGTTGACGTACACGGTAACCTTGTTCTGGAGCACGTTAAGACAAGGCATGTTTGTGCGGGTATGTACCATGATGAACCACGGGGAGGAATAGAGTTGATTAGAGGAGAAAATGTTGTCTTGATGGGTCGCATCGACCCTGAGAGAGAGGCTCGTATGGGTTTAGAACATGTTAGCTTTGAGAAGATTAAGAAAGCTCAAGAAGATGAGAAGCTTGCTGCTCAAATGGAAGGTAACATTCAGCGTCAGTTCGACTTTCTAGACTTGTAGATATTCGGCAGCTGTTCGGGACGTGTATTTTTGGTTCAGTAAGCACAGGGGAGTGATTGGGACATGTGATAGTAGCCCACAAGTGGTCAGTGGTCATTGCCCGGTATGAACATTATTATTCCCGACATTGTATACCGCTCAAAAGACGTATAGTGAAATGGATATGTTGCACAACATGGTTACTTTACCAGACCGACTACAAATCTATCAGCTATTCTACTTTTCTTTCTCAGACGGCCTAACTTGTCCCTCCCATGCAGCGTTCCACTGCTTGTCATAGAACGTAGCCTCATCTAGCAAGCCCTTGTACTTGTCAACATCACTAGTTGATCGTACAAGGAGGATAGCGAATACAACAACATGAAGCAAGATCTTGCCGAAGAATGACTCCTGCATGGTAAACAGTTGTTATTTCCCCGACCAGCTAACGGCGCATAGAAAGCTTTGTCAGAGTAACCATTTGGTTTTTTACTAACTACGCGTTCATTGACTACGACTCTTGAGTTTAAGTGAAGAGTCAAGGTTTCAAAATAAAAATGGCCCTATCATTCTGAGTAAGAAAAAGTTCACTGCCGTTGAATTGAAGTGCACACCATGGGGACAGGGAAATTTAAGACAACCAAGTATAAAAAATTATTATCACACCTGTTGCTCGACAAGTCCAGCACCAGAAGCCAGCTCCGTCAAGCCTGCCAGCAAGTAACCGACCATAGCTGCCCGTCCATTAAGTTTCTCTGCTTCTGGCAAGTGAAAGCGCTTCACCCATGCCCACCATGGAACCATCCCAGTGTCAAAGTTAACAGGGTCGTCGTTTCGAGAAGGAATCGGCGAATCTTCCAACATCTTTCTACGTGCCATTTCAGCATCAAGCACAGCATCCCAATCAGTGGTCCCATCTGCTTTTTGGAATTGAGCAAAATCCCATGTCCCATTAACCCAGCGATCATCACGGAAATATCCATCCACAACTTGTAATGTGTATTTTGCGTTGCTATCTGCCATAGCACCCTTGGCTGCTGCTCCAGCGTCCTGTGTTAATCACTACTATTCAACGTCGTCTTGTTGTTGTATTTACAATGTAGCTACGAAGCTTCGCTCAGATTATATTCGCAAACAAAAACTCTTGATCCTGTGAGAATAATTTCGAAGTCAAGGTTGGTACCCTGGTGATACACTATTAAAAGGAAGCAATGGCCATGCCGGATGCCTCCACAGAAACTGCTCGTAGAGGCAGTCTCCAAGCATTATGAAATTGTTTGAATATGTTACATTGGCTATAACCGGAGCGCTCACCTTACCAGCTGCCTTCTCGCCGGTCAGAGTTCCGCCTCGCTCCAGGGGTGACGCCCGTTTCTTTGGCTGCACAATTCAAAATACTATACAGACTTTCTACTCAAATATGTTTGTGGAGCTAGGATAAATAAGGATCCGGTCAAAGGGCAAAAGAATCTTGGTGTGCGACCACCTGTTGAGCACGTGGTCGACGTATCGAGCATGGTGAGATATGATCAGCAACAACACAGTTCGTAAATACACGTACCGCAGCCTCTGGCGCCCCTGATTCTTCCTTTATAGCTTCAGATTTTGCTTCAGGCTCAGCCTGAGCAGTTGCGGTGGCGCGTGTACCATACCTGCAACCGTTGGCACGCGCTACCTCACATGAATATAACCTGACAGCCCAGGCACATAAAGTTCATTGATGCACACCTCCGAGCATTACTTCTCAACGCAGGAGGAGCGTTAAAAACGAGCGCTCGACTTCTCACGACAGACATGTTTGCCCCCTAAAAAGTGAAGCGAGCGTCACAAACGAGTTTGGGCTGCTGGATATCAGTAATGGTTCCTATTCAGAGGGGGCGCTCAGGTTACACTGTCTCATTTAAGACATCGGGCGATACTTTTACTGTGCAGAGCAGGGAATCTTGAGATAGCCATGGAACATGTGTGAATTCTTGCATATCATATATCGCGATATCCGGGCGTAATAGTATCGAAATCGATTTCGGAGAAAACGTAAAAACTACAATTGGAATATGAAAACTCAGATGAAACACAGTCGCGAACCACTGGTCTCAGACAACGCTGCCAAAGTTTCATGGTTGGAGAGGGCACTCATCTGAGCTAGAGTGCTTTTGCACGAGATCGCATGCCTAACCCACTGGAGCTCCTAGAATGCGACGTGATACCTGCGCTTAATCACTTCTTTGGCCGCTAATATGCGTACCCATAGTACACTCTGTTGAAGAAGAATTATGCCACTCCCATTGCCGTCCCGGTGAGAGATCGCTCACCTCAGTAAACTATGCGTTGCAACTAACATAAGATGGTCCACACACGAGTGCGCTCTGCAGTGGCTTGTTGAAGGGGAAAACGGTCAAGTTTACAAGCCCTCCTGTTTATTTGGCTTCTCACGAAACTTCTGCTCCGCCTGGGAAGACCATCCCAGCAAGCGATCCACTTGCAATATTGCATACACTGAAGGCTCGAAGATTAGCAGATAAACAAGAGTTCGAAGAGCAAGCTAAAGATAACTCCAAAAAGAGGTACGGCTTGCAGTAGAGGTCACGTACGTGAACTGAAACATAACGTCATGATGCACGTCGCCTGCCGTAGTACAGGAAGACTGCAAGGGGAAACAGCGAAACAGAAAAAGGTGGAAGAAGTTCGGCATCTAGTACCCCATTTGGGCTCAGTAGTGGGCAGTCAGCAGCACCAGCGGGCCCAGAGAGCTCCGATAGAAACATTTATGGACGCATGTTCTACACGGCAGATGCACTGCAAGGGAAAAGCTTGTCCGAATTGAAGCTGATATGTCAGACACGAGGCCTTCCTGTCTCAGGGAAAAAGCAGGTTTTGGCAGACAGAGTGCTCAAGTCACAACTTGGGCCATTTCCAAATGTGACCGCTGCATAACTCATCTGCTATGCATATTGCTTGTTTCAATATAAATGAAGCTGTGTTCAGACAATATGCAGTATCATTATCTTCTCAAGCTTTTTGTGACATATTTGATCTTGAAATTCATTACCCTGCAGTCCGTGTCTCACCTTAAACGCAGATATATCCTTGTTCCATCTCAAAAAGTATTTCATCTCAAATGTTTGATTAATGTTCGTAAAATAATTACAGATACACCTTCTACAGAAACCATTGTTGTTTGAACATCAAACAATACAAAATAGTCCGCACATTATTAAGGCTGCACGCTCGAAGTCAGTCAGCCACACTTCATATATCTGGCACACAGTCAAGCTAGGGTATCAAGATAGTACTTATATTGTTACTCAATGTGTAGAGTCGGCTATCGTCACCATCTCCAGACAATTGACAATCTTAGCACTCCGGAAGCTCTCACATCCGCTGTGCTGACATCATGATAATTTTTTTTTTTTTGCGAAGTTGAGGAGCTGCGTTCATGGAGCAGGAACCGTTTAAACAACTGAGTTGGGTAATTGTTGCGAAAGGATGAGACGCGGAAAACTAAAACATTCGTGGCCCAAGATCAGTTTCACCTCTTAATTGAGCGACCCAGCCTTGAGCAAGAACAAGGTCGCCGCACGCATAACTTCGCCAAAAACAGCTTCAGCTCTAAACACGATTACGCTCAATTCTTCACTAAACTCGACATCGACGATGACAGCCGAATTTATCGGTTCGCAATGCATGGGATTCTGAGAGTCTCTTGAACACTGGTTCAACACGTTCCTAGCGCATGTGAACTGTGCTATTTCTTGTGTCAGCGGCAAAATTAAGAGATGTAAATGTTATCTAGCACTTTCATTTATAATGCTAGAGTATCACTTGTCTCTATTTTCTCCCCTAAATGTCATGAACAGTGAGTGGTTTATGGGGATCCGCTTCTCATCTTTTTTTCTCGGAAAACAGGTGGGTTGGTACCTGGCCCTTCCAAAGAATAAATTAACTCTGGTGACCATGAGCTACAAATCATAACTCAAGAGTACCTGGAGTTGTCACGCTTGAAATAATTGTGATTGCCCTGGCGCGCCGATTGTTTTTGCGCTTGAATGAACGATTCTGGAGACAAAACGCAGTTAATTCCCGCAGTTCTCGAAGATCAAAACTTTCATCCGAAATGACTTCCACAATGGGAGCGATGATAAATCAAATATCTCCGAGATAGCTCACAGTGAATAATTTACGCATCCCTGACTCATTTCAGACACTTCTCTTCTCTGATAAGAACTTTGGTTAGGCTACAGATTCTACTGCTACTGCTACTAAGTGTCATTGCTTATGTCATTGCCCGACGCGCTTGTAACGAGAAGTTGTCCTTTGTAGAGTTAAGCCAGATATTCAACGTGGTAGAAATTCACGTTTTGAGCAAGGGCTTGCGTTTCACGTGGACAAATCGTGAAGATACAGTACTGACGTTGTCGACGAGAAAAACCATGGTCCATACTCCACTGAAGACGTAAAGCCTCCGTAAATCAGCAAGGAATCGTTTTAGAGATGAGCAAGATAGCTGTATCTCCTGAACATGTTTCTTTTGAGTACAGCTCAGGTAATCGGTATCCTGTAACAATCTATGTGCAGGTGCGCGCTGGAAAAGTATCAACAACCGATGTAAATAAAGTGTAGAGAACAACTTTTGCACATGAACTATTTCCAACTTCATTGTTCCAGAATATTGGAGCCAGTAGCACATACGTACAATTCAAAATGCAACCGAGCCAGTATTTTACAATCCGTACGGGAAACAGAAAGGAGCGCCTCGCGCCGGGGATGAAAACTAGATATGATATTGTTTTCCATTGTCCTGAGGGTGGAGATGAAGAAGATATATACCAGGAGATCTCCATTCAACACGAATCCGGCAAAGAGTCCATTGCCATCTATTGCTTGGCACCCAAAGCAATCTTCACTCTACAAGGCAACCTGGACTTCGACCCCATAACAGCTGGTAAAGAGAATTATAAAGAAGTGGAGGTGGTTAACAGTGGCCGTAATTCTGGTCAATGGTCAGCACGTGTTGAAGGTTCAGTGCCAATACAATTAATACCTGCACAAGGTTCATTGGGCCCTGGAGAGAGGGTGCAAGTGGGCGTCAATTTGCAAGAGGTGAATGCTGGACAATATTCTGCAGCCATTCTACTATCTTCTGATAACCAGAAACATCTCGAGCGGTACTCAGTCAGTATTCAGGCACTACCGTCGTGTTTTCGGGTTGCTGGAGAAAGTGGACAAACTTTAACGGAGGTGTTTGGCTATGAAGGGACTCTTTTTTTTATCACGTTTGTGATGCTATCCACTTTTTTCAATCCTTTTCCTGCAGGTTGACTTTGGTTGTGTCCTCAACAATGATGAACAATCCAAAGTGATTCAGCTCATTAACGGCTCCCCACACCAATGTATCTGTACAGTGGAGCTAGGACAAGAAGATGATATTAAAAACTCGCTATCGAGTATGTTCGACAGTGAGTCAGGCAATAGAGACGAGCAAGTTACAAGCTTAGTGGCAGCTGCACGCGCTAAAGCTGAATCCATTACGGCGCTAACTAGTGTTCCTTTTACTGTCGCTCCAGCCCGTGTAGATATTCCACCTTTTCAAACGGAGCGCTTGGTCGTAACGTATTCGCCTGTGAATCCAGCAATAAAGAATGGATTTTCCACAACAGCCAAAGAGGGATCGCTCCTGCACAGCTACGCGGCTGCTATCGGATTCGCAGGCGACAAGCAGGAAGTCGTTCAGATTGGCTTAAAAGGAAAGTGTTTGTACAATGTGTGCGAAGTAACGCCATCAGTCCTACAGTTCCAAGACCGCGTAGATAACACGAATCACCAGTTCCAGATCCACAACCGAAATACATCTTTGGCGGTTCTTTATAAGGTTGAAAGTCTACCAGCATTCTTCTTTGTGCACCCACGTGAGGGGACTGTTCCATCGCTATCTACCGCAGTTATCGACATTTCTTACAAGCCAAAGGCGCTGGGACAACATCATGGAAGGGTTACCATTAGAGTACTGACATCTAAGGCACGGACTGTTGAGGAACATCACGTTGTTGTGTATGGTGAATGCCAGAATCTAAAGCAAGTTTCCCAAACACCGGGGGAGCACATGTGCGGGACCCAGCCAGGAAGATTGGTTGCTTCCAAGCGTAATCCTTCGCAAACAACGAGCGGGAACACACTTAAAAACTACACCGACTATGACGCTGCATTGTTGCAACGGGTTCGGGACGATCTGGAGGAGTCAGATCCAGGGTTACCTAAACGTGTAGATCCCCTGTGGCTTGCAACAAGGCACGCGAAGGCCAGCTACACCCCTATACGTGCTGTTCCGCACGTTTCTAAGGCAGGAGTGCTTCATAAAGTACGCCTGCGCGGATGAGATGCTGAACTGTATTCTCTCAAGCTGCAGCGCGAATTCAGAATCCGAAACGGTTTTTTGATTTTGACAGATTCTCGTGCAGGGGAATTCGAATCTATACACCGACAATTTTAAACCACTCAGTAAGCAGCAGATACAAAGCATAAAAGCGGGTCCCCCACTGCTCAGCTTTGGCACCTTGCCAACTCAAATGGAAGCAAGCAAGAAGTTCTATGTCGTTAATACATTGCCGAGTGCAATCCAAGTAATAGTTGACACTAGGGCACATCCACACTTGTCTAAGTCATCTGATCTCATCAAGGTTGTGCCAGGACTTGCATTTTGCTTTGGGCTTCCAGGTAGATACAGCTGGCTCCAAGGTTAACTAGTCCCTGTGCAGGTACTAGCACCAGGGCAGTCAGCCACCTTCACAATTTGCCTCTGTAGCTTGAGCGCAAGGTTGTTTAGACACGCTGTAGACTTTGTGGTCAACGGCATTCACTTCCTCCGCTTTGACATCCACGCTGATGTCATTGAACCTACAATAAACATAAGCCACCCAGCGCTGGAATTCAACTTGAATGCTGATGACTGGCTTCTGTATACTGATAAGGTGGTATTGCTGGAGAATCCGCACAAGTTCCCGTGCACTTTTCTGTGGGAATCATCTTCATCGTCCTTTTCTGTCACTCCAGTGAGTGGGTCTATCAACGGGAACACCTCCATTGACACATTAATCCGTTGGACATTCTGCAAGGAAGCCCATGGTAATATCAGAATCACCCACACTTCTCAACCTGTTGTAGAGATACCAGATTGAGTCCTCTTATCGATTTCATTGTACCAGATGTGATCACGAATCCCACACTCTTTCTAGCGAAAGACAGCTCATTGCTGCAGTTTCACTGCTCTGACAATGTCTTTGAGCATCACAATATGTACTAGTAAATCAGGGTGGTTAGAGATCTATAGCTTTTCAATCCACAACAAGCTTGTGGATACACCTGTTTTGGAATGTACAAAAACTGGTACTTCAATTCTCATCAGACTGGGATACGTATGACCAATTATTTGATGGTCACAGCCTGTCTTAGCATGTAGATAAAAAAGAGGAGCAACTGGTGTTGAAGGTTAACGACGGGGCATCGGTATCTTCTGTTAAAGTGTGTGGTGTTCCGCCAGAGGGTCTGGTTAAGTGGAAATCAAGCCGGCTCAACCTCAGTTATGTTGCAATCGGCCTTCCAGTCATATGCACAGCAACTCTGATGAATAAAGGCACCTTGGATTCAGCGTTTCGTGTGCTTAGTTGCCCAGGCATACAGTGTGATCCAGCGTCAAGTGTCATCAGAGCTGGGGACTCCATTCCCATGGAGCTTCAGTTCACGCCTGTTGAAGTGGGCAACTTCAAATCCAGCATCCAAGCCGAACAGCGTGGTGGAGGTATCTTCACCCTGGGGATTTCTGCAGTGGCTGCAGTGCCCTTGGTTGATATTGACAAGCGGGAACTGAACTTTGGGGTTGTATACTCTGGTGCCGTAAAAAAATTGCCCTTGAGTTTGCGTAATTTGGGTCCAGTAAAGGCACGAGTAATATTTGATCTGAGTCACCGTTCCATGTTTTCACTACATCTTCCAGAGGAACAATGGGGAAGCTCAGATTATGTCTGCAATCCCTTGCAGTGCGAACAAGGCGAGCCTAGCAGTCTCAGTGAAGATGCGACTGAGGAGACCAGGTATGCTGTGCTTGTATCTACCCTGCCTCTTCCTATGCACACACCAGCATACAGTAGATTGCCCCTGAAACAAGATTAGAAGTGACCTCTAAGAAATTTCTCAGAATCTATGCGGTGCAGCTGTTTCTCTGCAGAAACTAATCAAAGATGATTCAGCACTGGCACGCAGTTGACTACACCTTGTAGCACACTATGTAATGGAATCTTGATAAAATGCTGCATAATAAGTTCTTCCACAGTCCTGTATCAGTCCATAGTTGGAATAGTAAATGGTTCTGTCTGAACACCCTTGGGAAAAGGTTAGAACTTGTCATGAAGTTATCATGCACCAAACTTTCGTGACTGAGATTTTTGCATTTTCTAGCTTGTTCCTGTGCACGTGTGTGTGCCTGTGAGTGAGCACCCGGTGTACTGGCTTCTGACACCATCTCACTCAAGTTTCATATGTTCTAGGTGGTTGTATGCCAGCTGTTACTCGCATATGAAGTGTGGCTCAATAATTTTCGTTGCCCTATGTAGGAAAGATCTAGGATATATGTACACCTTGGAAATACAGCCAGGTTCATCTTTCACACTCAGCTTGGCTGTCACTGCAACTCAAATCGCTTCCGAAGCATTTGTTCTACCCTGTTGCCTTGCTGGGCTTCCAAGCTGCAAGGCCTCTGGGCTCCCTGAAATTTTAATACTGGCTGAATGCCTCCAAACTCGCCTGAGTGTATCACCAGCCTTCATAGACTTTAATTCGTGCATTGTGCCAAGTGCTTCAAGCATCCGTGGTGCACACGAGCAAGTTGTCTCCCTTACCAACCAGCAAGACAGCCTCTTGGAGTGGCGCTGCAGCTCTCCCAGCTCTGAAGTGGTTGAAGGGTGCAAGGGTGTTTTCACTGTCTCACAGGTAGCGGGTCAGTTGGAGCCCTCAGAATCTTGCACTTTGAAGGTGTGGCTCCCTGTTGCAAAACTTGAATGCCATTTTCAGTAATATTTACAGATCAAGCTTTAGTTCCTTGACTATGTCTTTTTAACTTCATTCACTTGCATTCTACGTTTTGAAACCATGTACTCTGGGCTCTTGTTCAGTTCAAACACATGTACAATATGGCACATGAATCCCTTCATCAGGGACGACGATACCACAGAGACTTTTGTGTCTTTCCGTTCTTAAGTTTGACTTAGGCAACTGAGAACTGTCTATTCTCGCATAATCAAAAATGGACGGCCTGGGCTTGAGTTGCAACTAATTCAAACCAAATGCTACGAGTACACAACCTACAGACTTAACACGCTGTCAATTTGGCCTCCATTATATTCTTGTTACAGAAGCTAGCTGATCACGTCTGTATGGCAAATCTCACTCATGTGCCCTCTCGATTGCTGCTCGTACATAACAGTGTACGTATACCAATTTCACGGTTAACAGCTTGTGAGGAGTACAAACACTTTACTGTTGTGTGCTGTTGGATGCTTTGATTATTTCATGGTGAGTACCTCAACACATGCTTGGTAGATGGTATGTAAGCTTCTGGTTTGCGCATGTTTCTGAAAACCTTTGTCTAGGAAGACCTAATCAGCTTTTCAGATCTCTGCTGCTGAGAAAGCCACCCATCATTAGGCTTCTTCAGCTACTCTGTTTCAGAAAACATAGGGATTGGTGTGCCCAAGAGTCAGTATGATCAGCCACCATTGAATGAGATTTTTGTGACAGACTGTTGGAAAAGCGCCAAACCCTTTCGGATTTAGTTGTCTGAGATCTCACGTTGTCGGTTATATAGTGTACTCTCGAGTGACCTCGCACGCACTCTCAACACAGACACATTGGCGAATTATAGACCATGATATTACTTACCCAACACAATCCCTGCAGTTTTTGACTGACACACCAGCTTGTCACCACCAGTGGCAACTTAGGCTAGTATACAGCCTGCAGAAATTGGCTGTCAATCATCTCACAAATTTTTCTTAGTTGAAGTACTACTTGGATCAAACTTCAAACTTTTGCACTCTTTCTATCCTCTGATTCACCAAGGTGGGGCCCGCCAAACCTGCTCAACTCCAAATAAATTCACTAATAAGAAGAACCAATGTAATGTGCAGTTATCACGACAAGTCTCTCATTTGCACCTCATTCATGCATCATTGTGCTCTGACGCACTGTCTACAGTTGCACATAATTTCGTTATCATACAGTGTAGAACGACAAAACATTGTACAGGCTATGCCAATGTTTTATGACTAGAATTAGCCACATCAAGCTTGTTCAATCCAGACAGAGAGAGTTCTTTCATTCATTTTTCAGTCTTCGTGTGCCCAGGTTCTATTTGTGCCAAAATCATGCACCAGGTATGATGGGACTGTCACGTTCAGCGCTAAGCTCCTTCATGAAGAGCAGTATCTACCACTGATGACAATGGATCTGCGAGGAGAAGGACGGTATCCTCAGCTTGCGTTTGATCGGCCTATAGTAACGCTGCCTGCTGTGCCAGTTGGTATTCCTAGCATGGCACGGTTCAAAATTTTCAATGACGGGTAGGCAGCCTCCCTGCTGACATGTATTTATGATGTCTCCCCACTGGATTGATGCCAGGAATAATCTTCAGATCTGGGATCTTGTTGTGTCGTCTTTCCCTTGGCATTGCCTCCAAGAATAGCACCACTTAGACCCTTGCCTGCTGCCAGTATCCTGTATTGATACCAAGGTGACACACCAACCACTGTGACGCACTTTTAAGTGCTGTATTCAATAACAGGAAAGTCCACTTATTAAAGTTGGTCCTGATTATTCGTGACAATGGATACGGTTCTTTTCTTTCATGTGATAGAAGATGGGTGGTCGTAGAGTGTTTGAAGTTT
>JAULKQ010010322.1:241-44512 GCA_032356285.1 Smithsoniella earleae | reverse complement strand
CTCAGCTCGGGGGATCGATCCAGATCGGTGACGACCACGCCCGCTCGCGGATCGTCGCCGGCACCCGGGGGTCGGGCTCGATGCCCAGCCGAATCGCGTCGTACGTGGACCAGCGACAGGTCGGGTTCTGAAGGACCCGAACGTAGTAGAACGCGCCCTGGCTCGGATCGAAATCCGCGTCCTGCCAGGCCGCCATCAGCTCACCGGCCCCGCGATCGCCGAGCGTCTGGCAGGTACCGAGGTCGACCGACGCGGCGTTGTCCGGACAGCGATTCGTTTTCGGGTCGACCTCGAGTCCGTCCGCACAGACGACGTCCCGCACGGACTCGTGCGTCTCTCCCTCGGCGTCGATCCAACCCTTC
This sequence comes from Smithsoniella earleae, assembly GCA_032356285.1. Classification (NCBI taxonomy): domain Eukaryota; kingdom Viridiplantae; phylum Chlorophyta; class Ulvophyceae; genus Smithsoniella; species Smithsoniella earleae. The sequence goes on along the minus strand of JAULKQ010010322.1, from coordinate 44,150 downwards.
ACGATCTGAATGCGCTGGAGCGGAGCGCTCATCCAGTCGGCCGCGGCCCAAACGAAGAACGTCGGGCTCTCTTCCTGCCCTTCGTGCGGCCGTAACACGCCTCCCATCGGAACCCCGCCACGCGTGGCCATCGCGACCGGATCGGAGTCGCCCACGATCGCCCCGTCGAAGCCCCAGCCCGCAAAGAAGCGGAGAATGATGCGCGGTCCCGAGGTCGCGTAGGCCTCCCGGCGCTTCATCCCCTCGAAGATCGAGTCGCGCGTGTTCTCCTCGGCCCACACGGCGGCGAGGCCGCCGGATCCGTGGTCCGTCAGGATCTGGTTGTGCGCCGCGGCCCCGTCTCTCGTGCGAAGCCGCCGCACTGCGGGCGAGCTCGCCGCCCCGACCTTCCCGACGAAGTCCCATTCCTCCGCGTCGCCGGGGGCCGCGTTGTGCCCATCGGTGGCCGCGACGAAGCCGAAGGCGAGAGGGTTGAAGCCGAGCTCGCGATCGAGCTCCATGCCAACTTTGAGTCCCTGTCGCGCGAACGAAGTCTCGAAGGCACAGCCACTCTCCTGCCCCGGCTCGCACGGCTCGAGCACCTGCTCGAAGGCGCATTCCTCGTCCGTCGCCCCGACGCCCAACGCGCACTCCGATGCGCCCTTCACCTGGTACATCTCCGCCAAGGGCTCGCGCTTCATGCGCAAGCGCCAGTCATCTTCGTCGTACGTCCCGCCGTCCCAGGTGTGGCGACTGTAGAACAAGCCCCAGCCCTTGTTCATGTTGTGGGGGATGGTCAGGAAGTCGCAGTCGCCGGTGCAGGCCTCTTCCAGGCCCCGCCAGAGCTCGACGGCACTGTCGACGTCCTGCGCCGAGATCGCGTGCTCCGGAAGATTTTCGCCGTTGAAGATGACGTTGCGGTGGTGCTTCCCGGCGCCATCCAGCACGGGCGAATACTCGTAGGCGGAAAAAGTGGTGAACACACCGGGATCGTTGTGGCGGTCCGCCAGCTCGATGTAGCGCGCCCAATCCGAGTCGCCATCGCGCCGGCAGCGCTCCAACCCACCTTCGCCGCCACTGCAAATCGGAACGTTCCCGAGCAGCCGACCGGTTCGGGGACGGTTGCGATAAACCCCAGCAGGGTGGGTCGGATCGGGCTCCGCCGATTTCCTGGTCTCCCGGCCCGCAAGGAACAACGCGGTCGTGAAGCCCGGGGTCTCCATGACCCAGCAGTTCACGCGCTCGAAGAAGGTCAGATCGGGACCTCCGCAGCGGGTGCGCAATCCGAAGCCTTCCGCGTGATCCGTGATGGCCACGAAATCGAGTGGCCGCGAGAGCTTCATGAGCTCCCCGCCCGGGCTCTTCAGCGGTTCGCCCCGGGCGAACCGGTAGGCATCCTCGGGCGTCGCCGTCGTACCGAAGAGAACCGCGTCCATGCTCTCGGTCGTGTGGACGTGGAGCTCGCCCCAGTAAACGTTCTTCAACGCATCGTAGGGCCGCGGTTCCAACGCGACCGGCTCGGGGACCGTCACTCGACTGTCGTCCTGCTTCGCCAGGTCTTCGGGGGCAGTCTCGGGCGTGATCGTCTGCCCCAGCCGATAGATGGGCCGCACGAAAACGAGCCCAAAGCCCACGACGCCGAGGACGACGAGGACCACGAGGCCCAGCAGGATCTTCTTCAACATGGACGACCTCCATTCACAGGATCTCGTGTATCGCCTCCGCCATCGGCAGCACGCTCGAGACGCTGGCGATAGGCGGTGAGCACCCCGCGGCCAGGAGAACATAGCGAACTCCATAGCTTGGAGCGCCCATTTCGCACGGAATCCCCGGAATCCGACCAAGAGGTGTCTTCCGGCTGCAATCACTTCGTCATATAATTGTAACAATCCGAAAAGGGGTCAGATGATGACGAAGCTCAGAATGCTCGTGGCAGCTGGAGCAGTAGTCGTGTTGGCAGGGTGCACTCCGTTGACCGGGGCCGTGAGCACGGCACCGCCTGCGGGCGACGGGGACATCTCGACGGCATCCCGCGCGTACACCGACGACACCCGCACGCCAGGCTGGGACCGGCGCGACGCTCAATACTGAACGTCGCCGCCTCACCGCAGCTTCGGAAGCACCTCGCTCGCGAGCCGATTCATACTCGCCATGACCTCGTTCATGTCCGCGTCTCGCGACCCGGGGACGAGGACGAGCCGCTCGATGCCCGCGTCCAACAGCTCCGAGAGCCGCGACACGCAATGCTCGCTGGGGCCCGCGACGGCGAAGCGATCGATGAACTCGTCGGGAAGAGCCTGCGCGTGGCTCGCACCGGCCGTCGCGTGGCCGGCCATGTCGTAGTTCTTTCCCAGCGCCCGGAACACCGCATCGTCGGACGTGTTCTTCTTCGGAGCGCCCGCCATTCCCGAGAAGTGGGCGAACGAGGCGGTGCTGCCGCGCGCGATTTGGAACGCGAGATCTCGGTCGGGATGCGCAACCGCGTTCACGTACGCGCCGACCGAAATGCTTGCGGGGTCGAGTCCGGCCCGCTCTCTTTCCGACCGCACCAGAGCAATGGCGTCCCGCAGCCGCTCCGGGTCGGCGCCGACGGCGAACGTTACGCGATCGGCTCGGCGCGCCGCGACGGCGATCACCTTGGGGCCGGTCGCGGCGATGTCGATCGGAACGGGAGGCTGGCCGGTGCCACCGATCCACATGTTCCGGCTCTTCGCCTCACCCAGGTCGACCTCTTCTCCGTGTAGAAACCCGCGCACCTGCGAGACGTACTTCTCGAACGATGCCACGCGCGCCGGCTTCTGACCGAGGTAGCCGAGCGCCGAATCCCCCCGGCCGATTCCGAGTACCGCGCGACCGCCCGATGCGACTTGGACGGCCGAAATGGCCGAGGCGGTCACCGCGGGATGACGCGTCACGGGGTTCGTCACGCCCGTCGCAAGCGTCATCCGCTCGGTCGACGCCGCCGCAACGCCGAGCGACACGTACACATCGGCGGCCAGATTCTGCGTGTCCGCGAAGTAGATTCCGTCCCAACCGGCGCCCTCGGTCATCTGCGCCATCGCACCGGCCAGTCCGGGCAGTGGAAAGGTGAGGAGATGAATCTCGCGAGTCATGGGGAATCCTTACCGGGCAGGGCACGCTCCGACCAGCTTCGAGCGCTGAACGTGCCGGCCGACTTTGGGCTTGCGTCCGAGCGGCGCCATGAGACTCTCTTGGAGATCATGACCCGCCTCCTCGCTCTTCTGCTCGTGACCCTCACGAGCACGTCCTGCGGGGTGTGGAATGCTCTCGGCGCGGCGCCGGACGGAGCGCGGCTCGAGCGCATGCGATCTTCGCCGCAGTATGATCTCGACGAAGAACGGTTCGTGAACGAGCTCGGCCACATGCGTCCCGAGTGGACGACCGTGGTCGGCGAGTACATGACGAACGATGCGGTCCAACGTCCCGGAGAGCCCCTACCGACCGACGAGTCTCTCGCGGCGCGCCTTGCGGTTCCACCGGAGCAAGGACTCCGGGTCAGCTGGATCGGGCACTCGACGATGCTGATCGAGGTCGACGGGAAACGCGTGCTGACGGACCCGATGTTCTCCGATCGCGCCTCGCCGGCGACGTGGGTCGGGCCGCTCCGGTTCGGGCCACCGGCGCTCGAAATCGACGAGCTTCCGCCGATCGACGCCGTTGTGATCTCGCACGACCACTACGATCACCTCGACGTCGCGTCCATCACCGCGCTGAACGAACTCGGGCTTCCGTTTTTCGTTCCCCTCGGCGTCGGCGCCCACCTCGAGTACTGGGGCGTCCCGCCCGAGCGCATCCACGAGATGGACTGGTGGCAGGAAGCCGCTCTCGGCGACCTCACGTTGGTGTGTCTTCCCTCTCGCCACTTCTCGGGACGCGGGCTCTTCAATCGCTACTCCACTCTTTGGGCGAGTTGGGCCGTCGTCGGTCCGGAGAATCGCACCTACTTCAGCGGCGACACGAGTCTCACACCCGAGTTCCTCGAGATCGGGCGACGCTATGGACCGTTCGACATCGCGATGATCGAGTCGGCCGCGTACAACCAACTGTGGGCCGACTCGCATCTGGGCCCGGAGCAAGCCATCGACGCGTTCCGCATGGTGCGCGGCCGCCTGATGGTGCCGATCCATTGGGGAACGTTCGATCTCGGCCTGCACGCGTGGACCGAGCCGGTCGAGCGCTTGATGGTCGCGGCACGCGCACGCGACGTACATCTCGTGATTCCGACTCCGGGCGAGAGTGTCGTGCCGTCGACCGCACCCACGCAGATCGCCTGGTGGCCGGCGGTCCCGTGGGAGAGCGCCGCGGAGGCCCCGATCGTCGCATCGAACCTGCCCATCTTCGAGGTGCCGGGAGCGCTGCGGCCCCGGTTCGCACGAGACCCTTCGATCGACGACACCCAGGTGTGCGCGGCCTGCTGACGAAGTCGGGAACGTTCTACGGAGCGGTCACGCAGACCGCATGCCCCGACCTAGATCGGCTCGAGCACGACCACCGGAATCCGTCGATCCGTGCGGGTCTGGTACTCGGCGAACCCCGCCTCTTGCTCGCAGATCGCGGTCCAGAGAGCTTCTCGCTCCGCCCCCTCCGCTTCGCGCGCCCGGACATCCGTGACCGTCGCGCCCTTCTGCACCTTAGCTACCGGGTCCGCGAGCAGGTTGAGCCACCAACCGGGGTGACGCGGTTGGCCTGCGAACGACGCGATGACGACCCACTTCTCCGATTTCTCGAAATGAGCGAGAGCAACGGTACGCGGCTCGCCGCTCTTGCGTCCCTTCGTGGTCAGCAGCAGCACCGGATTTCCACCGATCATACCGCCGAGTTTGCCTCCCGTGAGTTGGTACAGACGCTTGTGCGTACGCCAGATGAACTCGTTGATCGGTGTCCTGTGCGGCGCGGCCATGGCGACCGGTCCTAGCAGGACTCGTCGCCCCGAGCATCGCGCGGTGGAGGAGCACTTCGTGGACCACGCTGCGGATCTGAGCGCGTCTTTCGAAGATGCCGTTGGCGGGGACACCAGCGACGCTTGACGCCCTCGCCGTCGCACAAAGACCCTTGAACGCAGGCGGCCCAGACGAAATACTCGCATTCGAGACGGATGTGCCGGCCCCATCCTGCCGGGTTTGTGAGATACGATCTGCATCCTTAGCTGAGGGAGAACTCCTGATGAAGAAGCCACTGATCCTTGCTGCGATCATTACTCTTGCCGTTGCAGGCCCCGCCCACGCAAAACCCACTTTCGAAGAGAAGTGCCAGATCAAGAAGCTCCAGGCCGCGGGAAAACGCGACCTCTGCTACCGCAAGGAGCGCGCAAAGCTGATCGTCGGCAAGACCCCGGACATCGAGAAATGCAGAACCAAGTTCGCCAAAGCCATACGGAAGGCGGACGAGAGTGCGGCCAAGAATCTCTCCGCCTGTCGATGGCTCGAGAACGGTGATGGCACGGCGTTCGACCTGAACACCGGACTTCAGTGGGAGCTCAAGACCGACGACGGATCGGTCCACGACAAGGACAACGTCTATAGCTGGACCGAGGGGCTCGCTGCGGCCGATTCTCCAGACGGTACGATCTTCACCGAGTTTCTCTGGGCCCTCAATGCCGGGAGCACGTCGCTCCAGGCGGTGGGCGCACTCGACTTCACCACGACGGGTTGTTTGGCGAACACGTGCGACTGGAGGGTGCCGACCATCGAAGAGCTGACCAGCATCATCGAGCCCGCCTTCGGCAGCGGTAGCCCCTGCGTCGACTTCCCCTGCACATCCATCCCCGGCGAAACGCAAGAGGTGCCTCATGCGACGGTCACCGAGGCCGGCTCCCCCTTGATCTTCCAAGTCGACTTCAGCGGTGCGCTCGTCTCCGACGAACCCAAAGATGCCCCCCTGGGGTACGCGGTTCGCGCAGTGCGAGGGAGCATGTAGTTTCCCTGGCGAGGTTCGGTGGTCGTCGGCGTCGACGCCGACGACGCATCTTCGAGCGGACGCAGGCTGCGGTCCTTCGGGACGCGAGAGCCGCCCCGTTGAGTGGGTCGGCCCCCGGGGCCAGTTCCCGTTGAGCTGCGATTCTATTTCCGGATCGCCTTGAAGAGGCCGGGCTCTTGCTTCTTGATCTCGTCGACCTCCATTTCGAAGCAGGCGGCATCGCTGCTGAGCACTTGCAGCACCGCGTTGCTGGAGGCGCCGAGTCCGTCGGCGAGCCCCAGGGGCAAGGGATCCTGCGGGTTCGTGGGCGTGTTGGCGGCGTTCAGCTGGATCCGGCTCTTCCCGTCCGGGCCGCCGTTGAGCTTCAAGTTCGTGATGCCGTCCGCGACCGCTCCGGGGTCCTTATAATGATAGCCCTGCGACTTGTCCTTCCAACACGGCCTGCCTTTGCAGCTGAAGCCGGCACGGTCGAGGTCGAGTTGGCCCACGTACTCGCCCGCGTCGTCGAAAAGGCAGACGAGGTAGGCAGTTCCCCCCGGATCCATCGGGTCGCCGAAGTCCTCTTTCGCGACAGCGGGTCCCCGTTTGAACTTTGCTTTCAGTTTCTCGCGCCCGGGCTTTCTCTCGTCGATCAGGAGCGTCGCCTTCTCGAACCCGCCCACGCAGGTTGCTTTTCCACCCGGCTCGCAGGTTCCGGTGGCGTTGCAGCTGTCCGATACGGTGCATGGATTGGCGTCCTCGCACGCAGTGGCGGCGGGCAGGAAGCTGCAGGCGGCTGTGCAGCAGTCGTAGATCGTTGGAGGGCCCACGTCGCACTGTTCCCCCGCGGCTTGGTTTGGCTCCGCGTCGCCGCAAGCGGCGAGCGTGCAGTCGGCATCGCAACTGGCGGACTCTCCGGCGTCGTCACAGAATTCGCCCGCGTCGACCACGCCGTTGCCGCAGAGGCTCGGCCCGCCGTCGAGACGCGCGACCGCTACGAAGAGGGACGGGTCCTGGTCGGAATCCCGGGAGATGCCCACCCCGACGATCTTTCCATCGGGTTGGATCGTGACGGCATGGCCCCAATGGTTGTAGCCGCTCACGTTCACCCCAAAAAAACCGCCGCCGAACGTCGTATCCAGAGTTCCGTCGACGTTGAACCGCGCGAACCACATGGCGCCGCCTTCGCCGATGGCGACGATCTTTCCATCCGTCTGGATCGAGACTCCGTTGGTCGGGACCGAGCCGCAGCAGTAGTCGACGGTGGCGACGCCATCGAGATCGAATGCCGGATCGAGCGAACCGCCCGAGTCCCATCGCAGAACCGCAAGGTCCCCGGCTACATGTCCGCCGGCGACGATCTTGCCGTCCGGTTGGATCGCCACGGAATTGGCGACATCCTCGTACGGCGAGACATCCTCGATGACGATCCCGTCGCCATCGAACGTGGTGTCGAGCGCGCCGTCGGGATCATAGCGAACCAAGGCGATGTCGCGGTACGTGCCGTTTTGCGCCGAGCCGGCGATCACGATCTTGCCGTCGGATTGTATCGCCACACTGGGGGCGCGGGACGAGCTCCCGATCGGGGTGATGACGAAGCCGTCGGCGTCGAAAGTGGTGTCGAGCGATCCGTCGGTGTCGTAGCGCGCCACGGCCACGTGGAAGGCCCCCGCGATGGAGGCGCTTCCGGCGACGACGATCTTGCCGTCGGATTGGAGCGCGACGGCCTGGGCGGAAGAGCTGACGCCTCCGATCGTGGTCGTGACGAGGCCGTCCGAATCGAACGTGGTGTCGAGCGACCCATCGACCTCGTATCGTGCCAGAGCGAAGGAACGAGTTCCGGCGTCTTCAGAGAATCCGGCGACGACGATCTTTCCGTCGGGCTGGAGCGCCACGCCGTAGGCGATGTCTCTCTCGCTTTGGAATGCCGTGACGACGGTGCCGTTGGTTCCGAACGTATCGTCGAGGGAACCGTTGCCGTTGTATCGGACCACGGCGAAATCTTCCTCGCCCGACGCCCCGGACTCGCCGGCGACGACGATTCTGCCGTCGGCCTGCACGGCGACGGCTTCGCCGGAGCTGTCGTCGCCGTCGACCACGGTGGCCACCACCCCATCGATACCGAAGCCGGCGTCCCGATCACCGGGTGCAGCGCCCGCCTCCGGGGCCGCGAGGGCCGCCAGGAGGATGGTGAGTCCGGCGGTTCGACCGAGAGATGCGTACGTCATGCGCCCGAGCGTAGGTCCTTGACGGTTGCTGGGCAATGCGTGTTCGACACTCATCCGCGCCTTGCAGTCCACGCCGTCGCTCCCGACCGTCGGCGAGGAGGACTGGAAGCCTTGGCTGTCCGAGCGAACGGCGCGCGTCGTCCGGGACCCGCTCCAGGCCCAACCCACGACGTGAGACCCTGTCGATCGCCGTCCGGGTCGCGCTGGCGACGTGGCATCGACAACGCAGACCGGCGCTGCACGGCATTCGTTTGGAGCAGGTCGCGTTGAATCGCGAGAAGGTCCGCGGGGGCGCCTTGGCCTGAACTCCGTGCATCCGATGTCACGCGCGACATTCTAGTCACGCGTACCCCTTGACGGATTTTGCGACGCGAGTGCGCGCCGCACACAGACGACCGCCAGGAGGTGCCTCACGCCCGCATGCGGGGCGTACGGAGAGCGGAGTTGCGAATCGAGAGGCGCCGCAACCCCGGCACCGCGTTCGCGCGGCACACGCCAACTACGGGCCTCGAAAAAGCTACTGATACACTTCGTTCATGCACGCGAGCGAACGAAGGCTGACACCCGAAGAGACCGTCCGACTCGGCGAGCAGATCGCGATCCTCTCTTCGCAGATCGACGCGACCACCCATCGCCTGCTCACCGCGATCCGCGCGTTCGACGAAGCGGAAGGCTGGGGCGCACAAGGTGCGCTCACCTGCGCGCACTGGCTCACGTGGCGAATCGGAGTCGGACCGGGCACGGCGCGGGAGTACGTGCGGGTCGCGCGTGCGCTCGCCCATCTTCCGAAGATCGACGAGGCCCTTCGCGTCGGGAAGGTGAGCTATTGCAAGGTGCGTGCACTCACGCGATGCGCGGATCCGGAGAACGAAGGCGAGCTGCTCATGCTCGCGATGCACGGTACCGGCGCCCAGCTCGAGAAGATCGTCGCCAAGTACCGCCGCGTACTGCGCGTCGGGGGCCACATTCCGGTGGATGATCCGGACTTCCGCTTCGTGCGGAAGTCCGAAACGCAGACGGGCATGGTCCGCATCACGGCGCAGGTCCTTCCGGAGGAGGCGGCCATTGTGATGAAGGCTCTCGAGATCGCGCGCCGTCGCGCTTCGGAGTCACGCGAAGACGTTTCCGCGGAAACGCCGGAGGGGCTCGGCGAGCGGCTGGAGGCGGAGCGTCGGGATACCGCGGACCGCGTCGACGGCTTGTTGTGGCTGGCGGAAGCCACGCTCGCGGGACAGGTCGGAGACACCGCCGCGAAGCCGGTCGAGGTCGTCGTCCACCTGGACGGCGGCCAGAGCGATCGTGCACCGGAGGCCTCGATGGAAGACGGCCGCCGCCTGGAGCCGGAGACCACGGCGCGCCTCCTCTGCGACACGGGAATCGTAGAAGTGACCGAAGACGAGACGGGGACGCCCCTCGACATCGGCCGCCGTACCCGAACGATCCCGGCAACGCTGAAACGCGCCCTTCGAACACGCGACGGCGGATGCCGCTTCCCGAGCTGCACCCGGAGGCGAACCGACGGCCACCACATCGTCCCCTGGGGGGAAGGCGGCCCCACCGCTCTGAGCAACCTCGTCTCGTTGTGCCGTCGCCACCACCGCTTCGTCCACGAGGCCCGTTGGAAGATCGAGGTCCGCGAAGGAAAGGAGCTCCTCTTCTACGATCCGGACGGCCGCCTCGTCCCACAGGCGCCGCTGCGCGAGTCTCTCAACGACGCGGCGGTCGATTCGATCCGTACCCGGCTCGCCTCGGAGGGGATCAACATCGACGCCGAGACCGGGGGTCCGCGTGGCGATGGCGTGATCGACTGGGACTTGACGATCGGGACGCTGGTCCAGAGCCATGTCGCGCGGGCGGAACGAGGCGCGTCACCAGACGTTTCCGCGGAGACGTGACGACGACGGGATGCGGGCCGGGCCGGTTGCAGCTCTGTGGTCGGCGAAGGAGGCGCCCGGCATCACAATCGAGTTCACGCCGGAGTCGAGCGGCGCGGTCCTACGGAACCGGACAGTCCCCCGAAGCCCAGGGTGCCCCCTTGGCCTTGAAGCGTCCATGCGGTCCCGGATTGCTCGTGCCTGCATCGCGCTTTACCTCGCCGCCGAACGTGCCGCACTGAAATGGGCGAGGGCAGAGTGTAGCGCCACAGCTCGGCTCCTAGCGCGCCGTCGACCTTGAGCACAGCGAACCCGTTCTGAATGCGCCCGCCAACCATGGCATCTCCGGCCGCGTCCACGGCCACCGTGAACGCCTCGTCACGCATGCCAGGACCATCGACGGAGAGTCGCGAGACCTCGGCTCCGGAGACTCCATCCAGCTTGACGACCGTGAGATCTTCGTCCGTTCCAGCGTTGTCCAACACTCCGACCGCGACGACATCACCGGCGGAGTCAACGGCAACATCGTAGGCCAGGTCGCCGTTGGTCACGGCGGTGCCATCGATCCCCTGACGCCACACCTCCGCACCCGTCGCGTCGGTTCAGTTCGCCGCAGACGGGGTGGGTGCGCCGATGCTCTCGATCCGAACGGCGACCTGCTGGTCGGAGGGCACCCAACCGACGTATTCGAATTCCACGTCGTGCCCCTCTACGAACTCCTGGAACGCGAGATGCTCGCCGTCTTGCCAACCGGGGTAGCCGAGGAACTCGTCGAAGACGATCACGGTCCCCGGGAGAATGCGGTCTCCGAGCATTTCCAGCACGGTCCGCGTGGAGGAGTAGAGATCGGCGTCCATGTGCAGGAAATCCACGCGCCCGGGATACTGCTCGCGGAAGACGGGCAGGGTTTCGTCGAACCATCCCTTGTGCAGGACGACGTTGCCACGGACGTTGGGCAGGCCCTCGATCTCGAACTTTCCCGCCTCGAAACCTTCTCCCCACTTCTCGGGGAGGCCCTCGAACGAATCGAAGCCGTGCACCGGCTTCTCGGTGAGGCGCGCAAGGTGGTTGATGCTGGCGCCCCGAAAGACCCCGAACTCGGCGATCAAACCGTCGCCTTCGGGGTCGACCAGGCCCAGGGCGTGGGTCAGTAGTTCGTTGCGGCTACCGAACGAGTCGACCGCGCGCAGTTGGGCGTTCGCGAAGCGTGCCGAATCCTCCCGGGCGACGTGCTGTCGATAGTACTTCGGTGAGCGGATCACGACCAAAGTCTCGAGGTCGTACTCCATTCGATCCAGTCGCTTGCGGGTCTCCAGGTAGCCCAGGAGCGAGAAGCCGAGGGCTCCGCCGGCGAGGATCGTTGCCAGGGTGAGTAGAAACCCGGTGCGGACGTGAGCCGAAGCGAGGACGACTTGATTGCGTGGAGACTGTTCGGTCGCGGATACGCTCATGCGCTCTACCTCCGTCAGAGGAGAGACCGCCCACGATCCCCCACGCTAGAATCGGCCGCGCGCCGGGATGCCTTAAGGGGCCGGGTAAGGGGAGGAGCGTGGGACCAGACGAGTATCGAGCATGCTAGAGCCTCGGGCGATGGAGACGAGGGACTTCTGGACCGTGTTCAACGAACATGCGGCAGAACGGCCCGCCCTGGAGGCGATCCTCGCGCCCGGCCGCTCGCCGTTGTCCTTCTCCGACCTCACCCCACGGCTCGATGGGGTGCGCGCGTCGCTCGAAGGGTTCGGGATCGGTCGCGGCGACGTGGTCGCGTTGGCGCTTCCGAATGGCCCGGAGACGGCGGTGTGCGTGCTCGGCGTCGCCTCGAGCGCGATCGCCGCGCCGCTCAATCCCTCGTATGGCGATCGCGAGTTCGCCCACTACCTCGCACGTCTTCGACCGAAGGCGGTGGTCGTCCCTGCGGACGAGGACTCCCCAGCGCGTCGTCAGGCGGCGGCCTGTGGGCTTCCCACGATCGATCTCTGCGCCTCGACCGGCGAGCGCGCGGGAACCTTCGAGCTGCAGTGCGACGCGCGCGGTGCCCCGGCACGTCCTGGCTGGAACACGGGCGACGACGTTGCGGTTCTCCTGCTGACGTCGGGGAGCACCGACCAGCCGAAGCTCGTTCCTCACCGCAGTCGTCACGTGACCGCCTACGCGGAGGTGTTTGCGCGGGCCTACCAGCTGGGCCCGGCAGACCGCTGTATCCACACGATGCCGATGTTCCATGGTCACGGGCTGGAGTCGCTGCTGCTGGTTCCGCTGCTGCGGGGCGGCGGTGTGGTTTGCCCGACGGGCTTCGACGTTCCATCGTTCTTCGCGCAGATTCGAACGTTCCAGCCCACCTGGTACTCGGCGGCATACACGATCCATCACGCGATTCTCGACGGGATCGAGCCGTACCGCGAAACGGCGCGCGAGGCTCGGTTGCGCTTCATTCGGTCGGGGTCAGGTCGGCTGGATCCTGCGATCATGCGGGGTCTGGAAGACGCGTTCGGGGCACCCGTTGTCGAACGCTACGGGATGTCGGAGGCCCCGACCTTGACCTACAACCCGCTGCCGCCCGCCGTTCGAAAGGCGGGAACCGTCGGCATTCCGATCCTCTGCGAGGTGAGAGTCCGCGAGGGGCGCGAGTTTCTCGCCGCGGGCCAGGAGGGGGAGGTCGTGGCCCGTGGCCCATTGGTCTTCGACGGCTACTGGGACGATCCGGAGGCGACCGACGCCGCGTTCGTCGATGGCTGGTTCCGCACGGGTGACTTGGGTCGGTTCGACGACGACGGATACTTGACCATCACCGGCCGCCTGAAGGACGTGATCAACCGCGGTGGCGAGAAGTTGTCTCCGGCCGAAGTCGAACAGGTACTGTGCGAGCATCCGGACGTTGCCGCGGCCTGTGTGTTCGCCGTCCCGCACCCGACTCTCGGCGAAGAGGTCATGGCGGCCTTCGTGCCGGTGGTCGGGAGCGACGTTGCCGAGCGGGACCTGCTCGGGCACGTTCGCGAGCGGGTCGTTCGGTTCAAGATGCCGCGGCGTATTCTACGGTGCTCGTCTTTGCCCACGGGGAGTAGCGGCAAGGTGCAGCGTGCCGCCGTGGCGCAAATGTGTCGCGCACTCCTCGGACCGAACGGGGCGGAGGACAGCGCTGCTTCCCCCCGCGCACCGTCCGCGCTCGAGAATGAGGTGCTGCAGATCTGGAACGCCGTGTTGAAGTCTCGTTCGACGGATCTCGACCAGGATTTCTTCCTCGCGGGAGGAGACTCGCTGGCCGCGGCAGAGCTGTTCGTCCGGATCCATCACCAGTTGGGCGTCTCGCTGAACCTGGGCGAGTTCTTCGATCACGCGACCACGGTGGCCGGAATCGCCGGGCTGGTGGAACGAGCGCGGGGGGCGGGCGGAACGGCGCGCGTCCTGCCGGCCCGACTCGTCCCGATCAAGCCAGAGGGCGACCGCCGGCCGCTCTTCGGGATCTCCGGCAGAGCCGGAAACCCCCTCGCCTTCGTGCACTTTGCCCGGTCGATGGATCGCCGCCGGCCGTTCTATGGCATCGCGTCCGTGGGGCTGGACGGTACGACCGCCCCGCTCGATCGCATGGAGGACATCGCGGCCGAGAACATCCGCGTGGTGCGAGCCCTGCAGCCAACGGGTCCGTACTCCCTCTGCGGTCTCTGTTTCGGAGCGCGCGTCGCCTACGAGATGGCACGCCAACTCGCGGCGGGCGGAGAGGAGGTAGAGCTGCTGCTGATGCTCGATCCCTCACCGCCGTACACCGACGGTGCCGGACGTCCGCGCGGTCCACTTGCGGCGAAGCGGAAGCGGTACGTCGTCGCGCGGATCGTCCACGATCACGTCCTGTATCACGCGAAGAACGTCGCGAGACTGCGCGGCGCGGAGCGACGGACCTACGTGCGCGAGAAGTTCGCGAAGTTGAGCGCAGCTCTCCGGCAGGGGAGCTGGTCTCGTCGCTACCGGACCGAGTTGCGCAGGCGCGCCGTCGAGGAAGCGAACTATCGCGCTGGCATGAGCTACGTTCCGGAACCGTACGCCGGCCCCGCGGTCATTCGCTTCTCGCGCGATCGTCCGATTCTCGGGGGTCGTGACCACCGGCTCGACTGGCTCGCACTGCTCCCGCAATGCGAGGGGCCGATCTACGTTCCCGGCCATGATTCCGGCAGCATGGTCGACTCGACCCACGCGCCGCATCTCGCGGCTCTGGTGAACGACGCAACGGAGCAGATGCGGACGTGAAACGTCCGCGAAGTGGCCTCGCCGATTCGGCGGCGCGCGCCCCGACGCATCCGTTCACACAACCTCGTCACCATCGGGCCCGGTGAAACGACGGATCCAGTCCATGCCCCCGTCGCCCGCGAACTGTCCGACCGGCCCTTTCACGTTCCATTGCAGAGTATCTGCAGGCGCCCGCCGAGGTTGCTCGGCGGCGCGCCGCATTCCGCTCATGAGCTCGGCCAGCGTTTGCCCGGTGTTCCAGTCGGGCTGGAAGAGCTCGCGGAATGAAGCCTCGCAGAAGCGAAGGTTCTCGAACGCACACATCCGCGCCACGAAGTAGCGTACGAAGGCTTCCCAGTTCCGGAGATTCTGGCGTTGCGCGGCTTCGCCGAGACCTCCCTGTACCGAGCGCTGCCGCAACTCCGGCAGCTCGGTCAGTTCGTGGAAATAGCCGCGGTTGCGCGCGAAGTACGTTCCCGCGTTCTCGACGTAGGCGACGAACTCGTCGGTGAGCCGGTCGCCGGCCTGGTCGAGAGTCTGCGCGGGGGTCCAACGTCCGACCGCACAGTCGCAGTCGTCGTCGTGATCGTCGAACATGTCGAGGAGCGGTTTGAAGTCGGCTCGCTGCAGCGGAAGCTCCACGTTGAGGATCGTGTGATACCGCAGGGTCTTCCAGTTGACGAAGGCGTCGAATGATCCGAACGCGTGATACCGGGAGAACGAGTCGAGTTGCCGGAGAAAGATGTTCCGCAGCATGAGATTGAAGTGTTTCCGTCGGCGCGCCAGCAGCGCCTCGTCGCCACGGCGATCGGTCGCGATCAGCTCGCAAATGAGGCGGTTGCCGAGCGCCAGCAGCGCCGAGCTGGAGGAGAAGAGAGGGTCGACGAAGGCACCTGCCATGCCGCACAGGTACCACCGGTCTTGGGAGAAGAACTCCCGGGCGCCCTGCACCATCCGTTTCGCTCCCTGGAAGTCGCAGAGGGTCGCGGCCGGACCGAGGATCTGGTCGAGCGCTCGGTGGCTGCGCAGGAAGGCCAGCAGCTCTCTGCCCTCGTGGATCTTCGGATCGATGCGATCGGCGTCGTAGGTGACGCCCACGCTCATGTGCTCGTCGCTGACGGGAATCAGCCAGATCCAGTACCCGTCGTACATGAAGTGGTTCGTGGATGCCCAGCGAAGAGTGTAATCGACTCGGCGCCGGAACGAGTCGTCGCCCAGCTCGTCGATCGATCGGCACCCGGAGAGTCGGGCCCAGTATGCGCCGCGATTGAGCGGCGCCTGGCTGCTCTTTTCGAGCACGCCGAACGCGCGACCGAGGAGGGAGGCCCGCCCGGTGGCATCGACCAGATGACGACAGCGGATCGGGCCACTGGGGGTATCGACTCGATGGCTGCGCGCGGAATTGGGCGTGTCGCTCGATGGGGTGTCGGGATCGTCTCGGACGAGGCGCGCCGGAGTGCCCAGCAGGACTTCCACTCCGAGCTCTCGGTTCATCCGTGCCATGTCGCGGTCGAAGCTCGCGCGGTCGATCTGCACGCCGGGGTTCAGTCCCGGATACCGGGCTCGGCCGTGCTCCGACATCTCGGCGACGTCGAGGCTCTTCTCTTCGGAGTCAAACCAGAATCGCAACCCGTGCTTCACGATGTGGTGCTTCATCAGGTAGGGGCCGAGCTGGAGGTTGCGCATGGCGTAGTCGTCGAAGGCTTCGATCGTCGATTCTCCGACCCACCAGTCGAACGATTCCTTGCGATCGACGTTGATGATCGAGAGTTCGGGCTGCTCGAGGCGGAGTTGGCGCGCCAGGCACGCTCCGGCCGTTCCGGCTCCGACGATCAGGACGTCGCAACTCTTCTCCGTTCGCGTCACGGCGGTGACCCGGTTAGCGGATGGGATCGGACCTGTCATGCGCACGTCGCGCGTGGTCTTCCCGGCGTGGCCCGCTCCACCCATCGGCCGGTCGCGCGGGGCCGATTGCGTGGTATCATCCCGCGAGGCTCGGCCACGCCGAATCGAGCGGCGCGAGGCCCGCCAGGAGACGAGCGCACATGTGGCTGCAGCCCGACGCCCCAGAGGGCAATGAGCACTGGCCGCGACTGGCCGAGGGGGCCAGGCGCTACTTCTCTGCGGAGTCGGAGATCGTGTGGCGCTACTTTCAGAGCTCGAGCCGTACCCCGGAGTCGGACCGGCGCTGGCTGCGGCGTCAATGCTACAAGGAACTCTGGGGCTCCGGGGTCGGGGATCGCGAGAACGGCTTGTTTCTGGGCCCGGTGCTGTTTCTGCGCGAGGCCTTCGATCGGATCGACCGCGGGGTCGACCGCCACGACGTCTTGTCGCGCATCCAGGACCTGCATACGGAGTTTGCGCACTACTGCGCGTTCGCCGACATCCACGACGCCCTGGCCGGCCCCAAGCTCGACCCGCACCGTCTACGCCCGTGGGATGCGGACGCGAAGCTGGCCCACCTGCGCTACGCCTGTCGCGAGAAGCACGGTCGCGTCGGAGATTGGGCGGTTCGCTTCACGGAGGGGGGAGGCGGCGCCCTCTACCTGGCCGGTACTCGGCTGGCCGGCGCTGGCGAGATCAACGACAGGATCGCTCGCGCCTGTGATCGGGCGCACCGCGACGAGATCGGGCACATGCGTGCGGGGTGCGCTGCACTCGCCTCGGCGGACCTCTCCGACGGCGAGTGGAATGAGATCATCCACCTCGTTCACGAGATCCTCCTCCAGCGTCTGCACATGCGGAACGATCAGTTCGACCGGCCCGTCTCGGAAGGGTGGATTCGCGCCATCGCGAGCGGCGAGTTGCAAGGCGAGTCGCCGGGTTCTTTCTAAATCGTGTGTCGTCCACGCACGGGGCCCGAGGAGCATCGTCGCACCCCAATGAAAGGAAGAGATTCGACATGACGCGATGGCAGATCGTATTTGTACTCGTCGCCGTGGCCGCCTTGGGGTGTGAGCGGAGCACGCCCAACCGTCCGTCGTCCTCGGCGATGGCCTTCTCGGAACTCGCCGCTTCCCTGGAGCGTCGCGGCTTCGCTCCGATCCTCGAGGCCGAGTACGAGAACCACGCCTGGCAGGTCGTCGCTCTCCAACAGGGGCGGCCCGTCGCCTTGAGCGTTCACCCCTCCGTCGGTCACCTCGGTGCGGTTCGGCCCGCACCGACAACGGACATCCCGCGACCGCCACCGGGGGCGATGCCGCTTTCGGAGATCGCTCGTCAGCTCGAGGAGGCAGGCTACACGCCCATCCTCGAAGCCGAGTTCGAAGGGGACGAAGGTTGGGAGATCGAGGCGCTCGCTCTCGTCGAGGTCGATGTCGACGTACACGGGAACGTGTCGGGCATGGAGATCGACGCCGACGACGGCTTGGAGAGCCTGGGCCGGTAAGCGCGGCCGCTCGCCGCGTCCACGATCTCGCGCGGCGTCGCGATCGAGTTCGCCGGCCTTCGTTTCACGCCTTCGCCGGCGCGGGCACCTTCAGGATCGTCGCGTACAATACGGGAGCCAACCCGAGAGTCGCCACCGTCGCAAGCGCCAAACCGAATGCAATCGTGACCGCGAGGTCGTAGAAGAGCGGATCCCTCGAGATGATGATCGGCATCATTCCGAGAATCGTCGTCATCGCGGTCATCAGGATCGGCCGCATGCGGCCCAGGCAGGCCTGCACGATCGCGTCGTACGGCGCCGCACCCGCGCGCTCTTCGATGTCGATCTGCTCGAGCATCACGATCGCATTGTTCACCACGATGCCGACGAGGCTCAGGATCCCGAGCAAGGCCATGAAGCTGTTGTACCCGTGCATCACGAGTAGACCGATCGCGACACCGGTGAGCGCGATGGGCACGGTCAGCAGCACCACCACGGGCTTGCGCACGGAATTGAACTGCCCGACGAGACAGATCAGCACGCCGAACAAGGCCAGCGGGACGGTCGCGAACAGCGCGCTCTGCGCGTCGGTCTGGGACTCGCTCTCGCCGCCCCACTCCCAGCGGAAGCCCGGCCCGAGGTCGGCCATGATGGCATCGATCTGCTCCGCGACCGCGTCCTCCAACTCGTGGGCCGTGAGCGTGCGGCTGACGGCCTGGACCGTGATCGTGGGCGCGTAGTCGCGACGGGTGATGACGCCGAAGGCGCTCTCCGGGCGGATGGTCGCGATCTGGATCAGCGGTACCGCGGTCTCGGACGTACGCGAGAAGACGTTGGTGGTGATCAGTCGGTCCGCGGACAGGCGCTCGGCGGGGAGGGCTCGCGCGGTGATGGCGATCTCCTCGTCGCCCTCGCGAAGCGCGGTCGGCGAGTTGCCCTGCAAGACGGCGCGCAGCGACGAGGCGATCTCCTCGTTGCCGACCCCCGCCCGGCGGGCCCGGTTCGCGTCGATCTCGAGGGTCGCCTGGATGATCCGATTCTCCCAGTCCTCGTAGAGGTTCACCGTGTACGGGACTCGCGCAAAGGCGTCGACGACTCTCTGACTCGCCTCGAAGAGCGCCTCGCGCTGGCCGGGCAACCCGATCGCCGACAGCCGCGCTTCGACCAGTCCGGTCTCGGTGCTGCCGAGGAACATGCGACGGACGATGAGGTCGCCCGCCGGAAAGCTCGTCCGAGCGTGCTCGCGGATCCGTTGCATGAGCGGCTCGACCTGTTCGAGCGACTCCACGGTCGCGAGGATGAATCCCATGTTCGCGGCCGCGGGTTCCGGCGCGATGGTCACGAAGAACCGCACGCCGCCGCTTCCGACGTACGTCAGGGTTTGCTGAACCTCGGGGTTCTCCGACTCGTCCTCCAGCCACCCGACGAGGTCGCGGATCTGCCGCTCGGTCTCCCGGATGCCGTACCCGTTCGGCATCTTGACGTCGATCATGACCTGCGGGCGGTCCGATTGTGGCATGAACTGCACGGGGACGAGACCAAAGAGCCAGACCCCGAACGCGAAGAGCGCGAGCATCGATGCGAGGAAGAGCGCCCGCTGCCCGAGCACTGCCTCGAGCACCCGACGGTAGGACACGAAGAGCGGCTTGTCGTACTGGGCCGCGACCTCCTCCGGAGTCGTGTTCGGCACCTGCAGGAACCGGTTGCACAGGATCGGTGTCACCGTCATCGCCAACACCCAGGAGACGATGAGCGAGATCAGGATGACCTGCGACATCGAGCGCAGGTACTCGCCCGCCGCATGGGGAGCGAGAGCGAGCGGTACGAACATGAGAATCGTCGTGACCGATGAGATCAGAAGCGGTGTCGAAAGCGTCTTGCCGGTGTTGGACGCGGCATCGAGGCGATCCTCCCCCTCGAAGAGCCGCTTGCCGATTTCCTCGGCGACGACGATGCCGTTGTCGACCAGCAGCCCCAACGAGATGATCAAGGTCGCAAGCGAGATGCGGTGCATCGCGATTCCCGAGTAGTACATGATCACGAGCGTCACGATCATCGTGAGCGGGACGTGCAAGCCGACGATGAGGCCGGTACGGAAGCCGAGGAAGCCGACGATCACGACCAGAACGATCGCGATCGTCTGGAACAGGTTGGAGCGAACCGCGCTCACCGCGCGCTCGACGTGCGTGGGCTGGTAGTTGCCGATCCGCAGCTGGAAGCCGATGGGGAGGACCTGCTCGAGTCGCTCGATGAGGTCGACCACTCGCGGACCGACATCCAGGACGTTGCGGCCCTCCGCCATGCTCACGCCGATCAGGACGGCCTGCTCGCCGTCGTAGTAGACCGGTGCCTCGGGGGGATCGACGTAGCCGCGACGCACCGCCGCGACGTCGCGCAACGTGAGGACCTCGCCCGTGCCCGGAATCTCGATGGGCACGCTCTCGACGTCCTCGACCGTCTGGAAGTCGCCGCGCGGATTCACGATGATCTCGCGCACGCCGGTGTCGACAGTGCCCCCGGGTAGGACGACGTTCTCCGATACGAGCGCGTCCCGGATCTCCTGGACGGAGAAGCCGAGCTGCGCGAGTCGCGCCGTCGAGAACTCGATCCAGATCGTCTCCTTCTGCACCCCGTAGAGCTCGACGCGCTTTACACCCGAGACGAGGTAGATCTGGTCCTGAACGCGCTTGGCGACCTCGTGGAGCTGGGCGAGGGAGAAGCCGTCGCCGGTCAGCGCCGCGCTTACGACCGTGACGTCTCCGAAGTCGTCGTTCACGAAGGGCCCGATGACGCCGTCGGGCAGGTCCGGCGTCGTATCGATGACCTTGTTGCGGACGTCCTGCCAGATGATGTCGAGGTCCTCCTGGTCGTAGGCATCGAGGACCTTGATGCGCACCTCCGAGCGCCCGGGCCGCGACCACGAGTACACGTAGTCGCGCTCGGGGATGCGGGCGAGCGCCCTCTCGATGGGGCGGGTCACGAGCAACTCGATGTCGTCCGCGGCCATGCCGGGAAGGAACGTCACCACCACGGCTTCGCGGACGGTGATCGGCGGGTCTTCCTGGCTCGGGAAGTTCTCGATCGCCTGAAAGCTGACGAGGATGAGAGCCGCCACGATGATCAAGACGAACGGCTGGTTGCGCAGAGCGAAGCCGGTCAGATTCATGGCGCGTGTCGGATCAGCCGCTCGTCCATGAGCGCGACCTCCTGACCGTCACTCAGGAAGGCCACCCCGGCGGTCGCGATGATCTCTCCTTCGCTCAGACCCTCGAGCACCGCGATCTCGTTGTCGCGCACACCGCCCGGCTGGATCGAGCGCTGTTGCAGGGTGGAGGTCTCAGGGTCGTACACGAAGACCGAGAACTGGTCGTTCGCGTCGGCACGCGCGGCGGCGAAGGGAATCAGAAACCCTTCCAGGCCCAGGATCCCCCCCTCGTCGCGCGCAAGCTGGAAGTGCACCTCGGCGGTCATGCCCGGACGGAGCCCCTCGGGGGTCTCGACCAGATCGGCCCGCAGTGGGAACGCGTTGCCGGTACCCGCCCGCGTGCCCACCTCGGAGATCACCGCGTCCCAGTTCTTCGTGCCCCCATCGTCGAGGGGCGCGCTGCCGTCGGACGGGAAGCTCACCGAGACTTCGTCGCCCTGTGCCACGCGCGTAATCAGATTCTCGGGCATTTGTACCTCGACCCGCAGACCGGTCTCCCCGCTATCCATCTCGAACGCCACCTGGCCGCTCGCCACCTTCATCGCCGGCTCGATCTCGCGCACCGAAATGGCTCCGTCGAACGGAGCGCGAAGCACCGAACGCCGCAGATCGCGCCGCGCGAGATTCAGGCGGGCCTGGGCGGCCTCGACCTGGCTGTCGCGCGAGCCGCGACGGGCACGGGCGCGGTCATACTCCTGACGGCTGATGACCTCGGCCTCCACGAGTTCCTCCGCCCGCGCGAAGTCCGCCCGCGCGGACTCCCGCCGCGCCGCGGCCTCGGCCAGCGCGGCCTCCGCATCGCGGACCGCCAGCTCGAAGGGCTCCGGGTCGAGGCGCGCCAACTCCTGGCCGCGCTCCACCTCGTCGCCGAGGGAGACCTTCACCGTGTCGACCGTGCCGCCCACCTCGAAGGCCAGCGACGTGTCCTCGACGGCGGTGACGATGCCAGAGATCACGCGCCGGTCCGACACCTGCTCGGCCGAAACCCGCTCCCACGGGATCGCCCGCGGCGGCAGCTCGGGCGGCGGCGCCTCCCGGGCACAGGCCACGAGCAACGTGGCCAGGGCCATCGCAACTCGGGCCAGACGGGGTTCACGCCAGACACGCTTCGATCTCATCGCCCTCCCATAGACTCTCGTGCGGACGATCGCCAGATTCAACCGCCCAGACGGTGGAGAAGCCGTACGCGCCGGCGAGGCCGATCCAACATGATCGGGAACGTCATGGCACCAGGTAGTACTGTCCGATCAAGATGAACATCTCGTCCTCGGTGCTGACGCCCCCCGTGATGCGGCATGCGTCGCAGAAGCCGTCGCCGCCGCCGGGGCGGGTGTCACAGGTGGCATCGTCGCCGATGCCCTCGCACGGTTCTCCGATCCTCCCCTCGGCGCACGCCACGGGTTTGCAGGGGGCGAGCGCATTCTCTGGCGTACGGGAGGAGCGGGTGACGAGGTCGGGATCCGGGTTGCCGTCGGAATCAAGGCCATTGTTGAACACGCCGCAATAGTGGAGCGTTCGGTCGGCGGGGTCGGGCGAATCGAATACGAGCGGTGGATCGAAGTACTGCTCGAGCGGCTCGTTGTAGATGAAGTTCTCGTATAGGAGCGTGCCGTCGCCGTGCTCGATCGTGAAGTGCTCCCCACGCCCGTGAGTGTGTGAGCTCAGCATGAACATGCGCGCCCCGCGCGGCGCGACGTAGTCGGCGCAGAAGCGTTCCCGTGTGAACGGAAGATTGTTCGGCAAGAAGATGTTGTCGATGGCTCTGGCGCGCACCATCGCGAACTCGTGGCGCGGCGCGAAGCGGAAGTTGAAGCGTGCATCCATCGACGCAACGTTGGTCGTCAGGTTGAACGCGTGGGAGTTCCAGAAATAGACGCCGCGGACGGGAATCTCGGAGTACAAACCGTCCGGGAGCTCGCGGCGTTCACGCGGCTGCCCCGCGTTGCCGGCGACGAACTGGCCTCTCTGGCCATCGAGTTGACGGGTGGGTGGGCCGAAGCCGCCGCACGCGATGGACGTCGTGACTTCGGAGCCACACATCCCGTCGCCGCAAGCCTCCGGATCGAGCGGATTGCACGCCACACCAGCACTCGATCCGCCCTTGCAAGTCCACGCGCCGAACGATGGATGGTCGACCTCATCCGGGCGCACACCGGAGAACAGGAGCTGCAGATGATGGCTTTGTGGATCTTGCCCGGCTTCGACGACGCCCCAGCGAATGAGCTCGCCGGTCTCGTCGAGCGCTTCTCGTGGGACCTGATCGCGGAAGTCGTAGTACGCGGCGAAGCAGACCTCGACCTCCGTTCCCGGAGAGACTGGGAATCGAGGCATCACGAACTGCACGCCTTCGTCGGGCGCGGGCGGCGGAAGTGGTGCGATGTCGAGCGGCTGAGGGTTGGGCAGGCAGCCGTCGATGAACCGCTGCGTGCCGTCGACGGTGCCGGTCGCCGGAGCACCCGCGAAGATCCAAAGGCGGAGAAGCTCGAGGACATCGTCCGTCACCGGGGGTGAGCCGACCGGCATCGCGGATCCATCCACCCCGTAGCGAGTGGGCTGGGTCGCGGCGGCGAGCTTCATCCAGAGGAGGCTGTCGCGCGTGCTGCCGGCATGAACACGGAGTCCGCCGAGGCTTGCCGGCCGCTCGACGAGGTTCGCATGGGCAACGTCAGGCAGGAGGACGAGTCCGCCGGCCGCGGCCTCGCCATGGCACGCCGACTGGGTACAGCCGTACTCGGCGAAGACGATGGTCTGGATCGCGTCGAACGTGCCCCCGAACGGCGCCGACGCTTCGCACCCGTCCGTCGGGGGGAGCGGATTCGCCGGCGGCAGCTCGGGGAGGCCGTCTTCGAGCCGCGGGGCAGTGGCCCCCGGGGCCGCTCCGTCGCCGCAGCCCAAGAAGGTCACGCACGCGAGAGCGATCCATCCGATGGTGGGGTGGTTCTTCGGGTGGTGCATAGCGGAGCTCCTTTCGATCCTCGGACAAACAGTACATTTGTACTAATAGTACGAATGTACTACATCTCGTTCCTGGGCCAGGTCAACAGGAATTGGTACAAATGCACCAGATCATGAAAGCCCCTGTGGATTCGGGAGATTTCGCGGCATCGGACGCAACGGAAGCCGTCGACGGGCGCCAGGCACGTGGCGACGCCACGCGCACGCGCGTGTTGGAAGCGGCAATTCGTCTTCTCGCTCGAGACGGACCGGGGCAGCTCACGCACCGAGCGGTCGCGAAGGAGGCCGGGGTCTCGCTGAGCGCCACGACCTACCACTTCCGGTCGAAGAGCGAGATGCTCCACCAGGCGTTCCGTCTGCACATCGATCGAATTCACACGGAGGTCGCGAAGCTCGTCGAGCGCCACAGCTGGTCTGACGACCCCGAGGCCGTACCGCTCACCGCTCCGCAGATGGCCAGGATCTTCGAGGGTTTTCTCCTGAGTCAGCTGAGCCCGAAAGGGCGGACCGTTCAGATGGCAATGGTCGAGGCGGAGCTGCATTGCGCTCGCGATCGCGAACTCGCCGCCGCGCTCGGTGGGCACACGGAGGCCGACCGCGCATTGATCTCCGATCTCCTCGGTCGCGCCGGATCGACGAGCCCCCGCGAAGACACCGAGATTCTCTTCCACTTCATTGAAGGTGCGACTCTCGACTGGCTTTCGCGCGGAGCTGATCCAAAGATCGCCCAGCGAGCGGCCAAGCTCGGCGCCCGCCTGTTCCGCGCCCTGATCGCTGGGGACGGTGGTTAGCCGCAAGGGCAGGTTCGCGTGTCCTATCGCCTACATCGCTCATCCACGTTTCGCCGCAAGGCGATACTCGTGGTGAAGACCGTCAAGGACGGGGACCTGCTCGGCCGAGACTGCCCCGAACGGCCTGGGCCTGCGACTTCCTGCCATCGACGTACCCGTGATCACTCGGCCGTGCCCCGACGGTCTTCGCGATCCGATGTCCGGAGGCAGTCTGGCGGTCTCGATTAGTCGTCGATCTCAGGTGTCTCGGGCTTTCGGTATCAGTCGAGGACACCGTTCAAGAGCGCGTTGTTCTTGTCGATCAAATTCCAGATGGTGCTCACGTTGTACGCGCCCCATTTGTGCGAGGAGAGGCCCTTGGATATCCCGTCCAGCGTAAACACGGAGCCCTCGGGAAGTCGATGTTCCTCCGTGCCGATCGTTCCCACCACGAACGAGAAGCCGCTGCCTTTGATCGTCCTCGATGATGAGTCCGATGACCGCGAGAGCGGCGAAGATCCCACCCAGTGTGAGAAGCCCGACGACAGCTCCGGTCGGATCGCCGAACCGAAGCGGGTTCAGGAAGCCGTACTGATAGCGGTGAAGCGAGAGTGGTCGCTCGGCGCTTCCTTCTACGGGATCGCGGCTCAGGAATCGTCCGGCCTGCGGTGGCTTTTGGACGGTCTCGTCGACCCCGATCCCAAGCGGCTTGGGCCCCTGGCGGTGCCAGCCGCAACCCAGGACGACACATCTACCCGGCAGTGACCGGAACCGTCGTCGGTCGTCGGGAAAAACGCGAAGAATGACCGGGAACCTTCCCGGCCGACCCGGTACGAGGGCCATCGGCGTCGAGTACTTCGGGGGCTGGGTCGGGTCCGCAAGATAGAATCGACGCCGAATGAGGCAGGCCCGTGTTGCGGGATGTTTCAATTGCAGGCCTCGAGCGATGCATCAGGCACCAGTGGACGCACCCGTGGCACGGGGCGATCTCCGGCACGGGTACCGCGACATCGCGCGGAAGTCTCAGCCGGCTAGCGTCGCAGCGCGCACCGCCGAGCACGGTCGGAACGCACCCCGGGGAAACGGCGCGTCGAGCTCGCCTGCAAGGAAGTGCCGAGAGGCTTCTCGGAACGCTCTCTGGAACTCCCAGTAGCGCTGTAGATACCTCACGGTTCCCCGCGCCCATCGATCCGCCCAGCAGATCATGCGCCGCCGCTTCTCGAACCACGGTGGCCGTGGCAGCGGAGACCGTGTCTCCCGCGGGATGCGCAAGACCCGCCTGCGTCCCACGAGTCCCCGGCCGGTGCGCCTTCGTTCCTCTGCAGCGCTGGTCTCGATCTCTTTCACCAGCGTCGCGATGTGCGCGTGATACTGCCGATCCGACAGGTGAGCCAAGGCCGGGAGCTTTTCGAATCGAAACGCGCATTCGCGCTGATAGTCGCGTCTGTCCGGTGGCGATCGATGGGTCTTCCGTGCGAGGCGCTTGTGTAGCTCCCGGCCATAGCCCGTACCGTCGAACCAGATGCCACGTCGGACGAAACCCCGAACGAGATCCCTGGCGCAGTGTACGCCGGGCCACCGGAGGGGGCTCGCGACGAGATGCTCCTTTGTCGACTGGGCGAGCACATAGCTCAGCGCGCGGAGCTGACTCTCTTCCGTGGGGAGGGCTGTGGTCTCGAACTTCTGGAACATGGCCCCTTCCCAGCCGATGACGGGTCCCCAGCGGCGCGAGATCTCCCGTTCTACGAAGCCGAAGAAGGCGGAGACCTCATGGAAGTCCCCCTGGAGCATGAGATGACCGTGGTTGGACAGCCACGCGTCGGCGTAAACGCGGACCGAGGGGTAGAGCTCCTGGGCGCGCGCGAGCACGCCGGCAATGATCGAGCGGAGCCGGCCCTTCTCATCGGGGCGCAGCAGGAAGCGCCCCTGCACGGTTCGGATGAGGCCGTGGTAGACCGTGTCGGGGTCATGGTAGCGGGCGTGCTTCACGCCGCCGAACGATCGCAGGAGTTCGGCGGGATCGGGCGTCTTGCTTCGTGGGGATGATTGGACCACTGCGCCGAAGAGCAACGCAGGAACCAGGCCAGGCGATTAGCCAGAGAAAACGGGGGCCCGCTCGTCGAGATGAAGCAGCTGGTTTCACCTGAGCGAAACGAGATGCTTCATCGAGGATGCTCGCACGTCCCGGGTCCGTGGGCACCTCGCACTTCGTCGGCTCTCGGCCGCCAAATAGTTCCGAGATCTGGAAGGTTCCCGGTCATTGGCCGGCTTGATTAATAGTTCCGAGATCTGGAAGGTTCCCGGTCATTGGCCGGCTTTGGAAGGTTCCCGGTCATTGGCCGGCTTGGCCGGCTTTACCGGATCTTTACCTCTACGTAAGGACTGCGTTTCACGGTCGCTCTACCTTCTCCCCATGACCAATTGCGGAGTTGCACCGGCGCGATGCCGGCAGACCCGGGGAGAACTGAAGCGATGAAGACGATCCGAGTGTTTCTGGCCACGCCAGTGGCCGCGATCCTGACGATGGCGTGTCTCATCGCGCCATCACCCGCATTCGGCCATCACGGCCATCCCAACCCATCGACGCCGCCGCCGGATCCCAACCCCGATCCGACGACCGGGCACTTCCACAAGCGCGGGCCGTCGATGATCCTCGAGCGATTCGAGGGCCTCGCGGATCCGGTCCGCTGGAGCGTCCACCGTGCGAGCGGCCGCCGCTTTCGCCGGGCCACCGCCGCGGAGATCGCGGCCAACCGCTGGCAGCCGGGTACGTTTCTCGTCGAAGCGAAGCGCGTCCTGAACCGGGCAAATCGTGGGTCGCGCCGCGTCTCTCTGCTGATCCCGACCGGCGACCGCACCGCCCGCCGGATCAGGTTCCGGCACACGGGGTCGTTCGAGGGGCCCTTCGCGGTCGAGACCCGTGCGAACACGCTCACACCGAACGAACCCGTGCTCGTCACGGCGGAGCGAAATGTCGTCCACCGATATCAATCGGCCGTGCGTGGTCGCCGCTCGCGCAATCGCGTCGACATTCGCGGCGGCCTGATGAAGCTGACCGCCACGGACGGCGGCGTCGCCGCACGCGGTGCCGTCGAGGGCATGGAGGTTCGCGTGAACGGTCCGTCGACCGGCTGGTACATCGACGACGTCGCGGGCAACGGCGGACTGGACCAGGACGCCCTCGTCCGCGTCTGGCTCCTCGCTCTTCCCGATGCCGTGGGCGGCAGCTGGAACGGCTGCGACTCGATCGGCATCTGCGACGCACTCTGCGGCTACCTAGGCGGACCGTGGGATGCCCCGGAGCCCGGTCAGAACGACCACCCGTGTAGCGAGCCGTTCAACCCGGGCGACAACGGTCCAACCGTGGCACAGGAGTGCAACGACGACCTGGACAACGACGGGGATGGCGCCGTCGATCACTTCGACGAACACTGCGATCACACGCACAACCCGGGCACCGCCTTCCACATCCACCAGTTCGAGTCCGGAGAGGACTTCGGTCTCTTCGGGGACGGTACGACCTGCACGTACCTCGGCGGGAGTTGGAAGGCGGAGATGATCGACATGGCGATCACCGTTTCGGGGGCGTTCAAGGAGGAGGGCGGAGGCGCTCTCGCGGAGAAGCTCCGTTGGGGCGTCGTCTCTTGCTGGATCTTCGGTAGCCAAGAGGATGCAGAACAGTGTGACGCGACCGGTGCGTGCGCGCCGTTCAACTCGGGCTCCCATACGTACCCGTATGCCGGCGCGAACGGCGACAACGCCGACTACCGAACCAACGTGGTCTACGACCTGAACCACGCACGCGTCGTCGGCCTCAGTCGGCCCATCACGATTCTGCACGTGATCCATCGCGGGGACGTGTTCGTGGGGGCGGAGGCGGTGTGCGGGAATGCGTTCGTCGGTGCCGGCAACCCGCTCTCGGGGCGTTCCGTCAGTTCGATCGGAACCGGGGGGTGCTCGGACTGGAAGGTCACGGCGCACGAGATCGGCCATACGCTGGGCGCAGGTCACGAGACGTATCCCGCGATGCCGCCGCACACCTTCATGTACGAGGGGCACCACACCGACGGCTTCGCGACGTTCCTGAGCCCTGCGAATGCTCTGACCGTCGAGGTCTGTCTCGGTACGGTGGGCTGCCCTCGCTTCGGTGACTGGGGAACGGCACCCTGATCCCTCCGGCGCCGTCTACGCGGTGTGCGGCCCCGTCCGCACACCGCGTTTCGGCGTCGAACCCACGTGAGACCCGGCCTTCGGTCGCCGTGGTGCACGACCCCGGCCGAGATTCACACGATCGATCCGGCGCGTGCGTTCGAACCGGCGTCTTCAGGCCCGTGCGCCGCCGGACGTAGACTGGGCCGGGGCACTTTACAATCCGATCGAAGCCGCCTAACGGTAGTCCTCATGGACAAGATCCGCGTGGAGATCGAGCAAGTGGACGAAGAGCTGGTACGCGAGCGCGAGCGGGCCCTCGAGCACCCCGCAGACGGCGGACCGGAAGAGGCGGCGCCCTACCGCGCGAACGGCGCAAAGCACGGCGGCGTCGTCGCCCCGCGCTAGGTCCCGCCCGTAGCCGCGTCGGTGTCGTCCCGGGGCTGGATCTGGGAAGGCCCCCGGCCCTTCCTTCATGGTGCCCGTCGCCAGGCAGCGGACTACGTCGCCTTCGTCCGGACGCTCGACCGGGAGCGACCTTTCGCCGGCAACGAGGGCGAGTTCCTCGCGCTCCACGAGTTCGTCCGGTCTGCCGGGGAGGCAGCGATCGCCGTTCACGGCGATCCCTACGCGCGGCTGTGGACGCGCCTCGCGTTCGCGCTGCTCCGAGCGTGTCGCCGCGGAGATCCCGTCCCCCCGGAGGCCGCCGCCTTTGCCCGAGCGGTAGGAGAAACCACCGCCCGGGCGCTGCTGCGACGGCACCTCGACGAGTTCAAGCGTCTCGCGCTCGGCGCCGCGATCCGCTCGAGGCGCCGGCTCGTTCTGGCGACGCCTCTGCGGCTGCGACTTCCCGCCGCGCTGCCTGGAGCCGACGCGGCCGTCGTCGGCTCCGGCGAGATCTCCGTTCGCGCATGCGTCGACGGCCGGCTCGAGACCGACGGTGACCCGGTCGCGCCGACTCCGTGTCCCCGTGTGCGGCTGCAGGGACTCGACCTGCCGCTTCAGCCACACGGCTACGCCGTTCCGGCCCTCGACTGGATGCCAGCCGCAGGACGGACGGATCTTTCGTACCAGGCCTCGCAAGTGCCCCTGGTCGAAGAGGGCCTCCACCTCGTCGCACGCCACGTCCCTCGTGTCTTCGAGCAGATGCGCGCGGTCTTGCGCTGGATCGCCCTGAACCCGATGTCCGAGTACACCGGCACGAACTACGTGAGCTACTCCGACCTCCCCGGAACATTCGCGTTCCGCGCCGTTCCGAATCCGTACAGCGCAGCCGAGGCCTGCATTCACGAGTTCCATCACAATCGGCTCTTTGCGCTCGAAGCGGAGGAGCCATTGCTCGCACCGCAGCCCGGGGCGACCGACGCGGACGCGATCTACTACTCACCCTGGCGCGACGAGCCGCGCCCGATCCGAGGCCTGCTCCACGCCGTCTACGTTACGCTCGCCCAAACCGAGCTCTGGCTGTCCGTGTACGCGAACGCGGCGACGGCGGAGCCGGTTCGAAGGTTCGCCACCGACCAGCTCGTGCGACACCCCTTGATGATCGATCTCGGCATGCAGCAACTCGAACGTTTCGCGCCGTTCACCGAACGAGGGCGGCGCTTTTTCTCGGCGATGCAGGAGACGCGCCGCGAGCACGACGACGCCACCCACCGCCTGGGCGTCCCCGAGGACGCGCCGTTGCACTTCTTCCACGACGACGGGTCGATCCATCCAGCGAGCGGCCCGGACGGCGAGAGCCAGAGTGTGCGCGCGCTGGTCGTCGACCACGTCCGCGAGTTCGACACACGGGGCCAGCTCGCGTCCGCGGCGACCTGAGCCCGCTCAGTCGACGCCGCTCATCTCGCACCGGGCCGCCATGAACTTGCCGCGCGCCGTGCGCGGGATGTCGTCTACCCGCTCGAAGAGAAACTCGGCCGGGCGACCGATGCGCTCCAGGAGTCGCGCGCGCACCAATTCGATGCTGTCGTCGGGCACGGGCTCGTCCGTCACGATACGCACGACGAAACGATCGTAGTCTTGCTGGATCACCTGCCCCCGTCGAAGGCCGGGAAGCTCATGAACCGGCTCGACGAGCTTCCACGGGGAGAGGAACCCACCTCCCCGCTCGCGGAAGAGATTCATCGCGCGCCCGTGGATACGGCCGATCCGGGGCGACGTCCTGCCGCAGCGACACGGGCCGTCGACGGCCTCCGCGTAGTCGTCGATCGCGTACCGCACGAGCGGCATCCGATGGTTCTCGAGCGTGGTGAAGAGCACGCGCCCGATCGCGCCGGGAGCGACCGGCCGGCTCTCCGCATCGACGATCTCGACGAAGACGTGCTGGTCGTTCACGTGGTACCCGCCGTCCGGACACTGCCAGGCCACGAATGCCTCGGTCGTGCCGTAGTCGTCGGCGATCGGTACCCCGAGCACGCGCCGAACCCTGTCGCGGAGCGAGTCCTCCAGGACTTCTCCTCCGGTGAAGATTCCACGAAGCGACCGCAGCGCGACACCGCGTCCCTCGAGCACCCTCACGATGCCCTCCAGGTTGGATGGCATCGCGTACAGATGCACCGGGTCGAAGCGCTCGAGCCAGTCGGCCTGGCGCGCGAAGTCGAAGACGTAGGGAAAGAAGCGCGCTCCCCCCAGGACTCGACTCCGCGTGAGGTCGCCATCGGGGCTGCCGGGCAGAATCGAGAGCATCCACGCCGACCGGTGATGCGGTCGCCAGCCGTTCTCCCAGAGATACAGAGCGCGTGCGGCGAAGCGGCCGCGCTGGTGCCGGTCGTCGAAAAGAAGGGTGATCGGCGCGCCGCTCGAGCCGGACGTGCGCACGGTCGGTGCCCCCGACGCTTCGGGCCGGTGCTCGAGGACCGATGCGCACAAGGACGGGACTTCAGCCCGGATCAGTTCGGGAATGGTCGGGAGAGTCTCGGCGTCTGCGCTCGGCGCGATCCGTTCCGCATAGAAGGGAATCGTGCGCGCGACGCGCAGAACCTCGACGAGGCGGCGGCGCGCCTCGCGCTCACGAGCCGCCGCCGAGATCCACTGCCCGCGCCGGAGCGCCACGAACCGCGGCGCGGAGGATGCCAGGGTCAGCAAGGTGCGCCACGCCACGGGTCGTCAGCCCGTCCCGGCGGACGCGCGCGGCACGCGGCTGCCCAGAGCCGTCACGTAGTCCCGGCCGAAGCGCATCTGGTCGTGGAGATGCGAGTAGAAGAACGTGCCGGCCCGACCCAAGGTATCGACGTTCTCGAGCGCCGCGAGACCCTCCGTGACCGTACCGACGTTCGCGGGATAGTCGAGGTCGTACACCGGATAGGCGTTTCGGAGTAGATGGTGCCGCGTCTCGATCACACGCTCGAGCCGAAGAAGCCCCAACGCCGCCATCTCCTCGACCACCCGCGCCGTCACGTCGGCATCCGAGAGGGAGAACACCTCCGAGTCCTCGAAGCACGGTACTTCGGCGACGAGAGCCGTCTCGTCCGGAGGAGCCATCGCCGCGGACCGGTTCTTGGGCTCGGTGACCCGGGCCACGAGCCGGGTCGGATCCGGCACGTAGAGGGAGGCATTGGAGCCGACTCTCTCCTGCCCGAGTCGCACGAAGACGAGCCGCACGTGACGAAACCGCAGGCGCCGCGCGGCCGCGACCGCAGCCGGCGGAAGATGTACCGAGCACATGCGCACGAGTTGCGTCAGCGGAATCGTCGACACGACGCGCCCGGGGACCGATACCTTCCGCTCGCCGAGGTCGAGCTCGACCACGCGCCCACGATCGACGTGCATCGCCCGCACTTCGGCGCCGCGCCACACCGATCCCTCGGGAAGGCTACGGCCCAGCGCCTCGGCGATCGCTCCGTAGCCGTCGCGTGGATAGAGAAAGTCGCCGTCGATATGGCGTGTCTTCTCCGCGGGGCGAACGATCTCGGCGACGACGCTGCGAACGCTCATGCCGTCGAGGCGCCGGGTGGCCACGTCCGGCGAAAGGCGCTCGGCCGGAAGCCCCCAGAGCTTCTCCGAGTAGTCCAACAGGTAGCGGCGTGCCACGAAGCGGCCGAACCGGCGCTCGGCGTATTCGGCGAAGCTCCGCGGCGGCCCGCCCGGTCGAAGCTTCGCGGCGACGATCTCCCACGCGATCTGGCAGGCGCGGGTCGGGGCCGCCGCGCGCCGGGCGGGCGGGCCCCCCCCCACGCAGGAGCCCCAGCGGTGTCGGCGGGAACTCGATGAAGCGGCCGCCATCCGCGATCTGGCTGGGCGCGCGGACGGGCCGCAGCGAGGCTCCGAGGAGATCGCAAACGTCGCGCGTGATCTCGTCGTCGCGATCATGAAAGCGATGCGCGCCGGAGTCGTAGCGATGCGGACCGCACCGGAACGTGCGGCAGAGGCCTCCGAGGTGGCCGGCTCGCTCGTAGAGCCGAAACGGAAGCCCGGCTCGGCTCGCGTAATAGGCAACCGCAAGTCCGGCCGGTCCGCCTCCCAGTATGGTGAGAGATCCGGTCACTCCCTGCCACCGATCCGGCGGAAGGAGTCGAACAAGTAGACCGGCCGGGGATCCGGCAAGGCTGCGTAGAACACGACCGTGCAAAAGCACAGTGCCAGAAAGAAACGAAGAGCCCGCTGCGGCTGCGAGAAGAGGCGCTCGAGTCCCAGCGCTCCCACGATCGCCAACGCCGGGAACGCGGGCAGGAAGTATCGATTGTCCGGAAGAGTCAGGAGCAGTGGAATGCCGATCCACCCGATCCACGACACGAGTGTCCACGCGGCCGCGTCCCGCCTGCGCGCCACCTCGAGAAGGCCGAGCACGACCACCGGCACCGCATAGAGGCCGAGGCCCGACGGGAGCTTCGCGACGAGCATCTCGCCGGCGGAGAACGGCCCGAAGAGTCCCCCGGACGAGACCGCCGCCGCCCGTCGAACCCAGCCCGTCTGGGTCCCGAGCGTGCCCCACGACCAGGCGACCAGAACCCAAGCCAAGCCGACGACTCCGGCCACGACCGCCGCCAGGAGGATCTCGTCGCGTCGCCGCCGGAGTGCACCGTGAGCCGCGTACACCGCAAGGACGACGGGAACGGCGAGAACCGCCGTGTACTTCGTGAGACACGCACCCGCGACGAGCAGCCCGAGGAGGACGCCCGCGCTTCTCCCTCCCCGCTTTGCCCGGTAGGCGGCGACCGCCACCGCCGCCGTCACGAGACACGTCACGAGCGCGTCGGTCATGACGACACACCCCAGGCGCACGAAGAGGGGGAACCCGAGGAGAAGAGCACCGGCCCACGAACCGACCCGGTCCCCGTAGAGAGTACGCCCCGCGTGAGCGCATGCCACGACCGCGCCCGCCGCGAACAGCGCAGACATGACGCGCAACGCGAGCACCTCGCCCCCAGCCAGCCCATACGGGACCGCGAACGCCAGGATGCCGAACGGAGGATGTCGCGTCGCGAGCCAGGCGTTCGTCTCGTAGCTCGTGCGCAGGCCCGCGAACCCGTCGCTCGCGACGCGAGAGGCCGCGTCGAGGACGAACACTTCGTCCCACCCGAGCTCCGGCTGCACGAACGCGGCCGCGACCTCGAACCCGAACGCGAAAAGGCCCAGGCCGAGGAGACTCGGTCGAAGATCCCTCGCCGCAGCAGGCCAGAACACCGCCAGCGCGGCCGCGGCCCACGTCAGCCCGAGCAGAGCCACCAGCGCGGAGTCGGCCGGATTCCCTCCGAGGGTCCAGCGAACTACGAGCCAGACACTCTGGACGCAGAGCAGACACGCCCACCACGCGCGATCGCACCGCGTTGCGAATCCGACACCCGTGCCCATCCCGACGAGCTTATCCTGAAGTCGACGGGGCCCGGCAATGGCCCAGCAAGTCCTCGGGCACGCAACACGCGGCAATGCCCCGTCGGCCCGGGCCTTTGTGTCTGCCTGACCCTGCACCCGAAGCGTTCGGGCAACCGGTCGACCGGACGAGACGAGGACGAGTGACGTTGCGAGGATGAGTTCGCCGCAGCCGAGTTCGACGCGGCCCGGTGTCCCGCGAAGAACGCCTCGCGCGCCGCGGCTTCTATGCTCTACTCCCCCCATGACCTGGAGGCCCGTCGACCTGAAGCCGCTCGCCATCGTCATGGTGGGCAAGCCCGCCCGCGGCAAGACGTTTACCGCCGGGAGGATCGACCGCTACACGCGGTGGCTCGGCTACGCATCGAAGCTCTTCAACGTCGGGGAGTATCGCCGCGAACGCCTGGGCGTCGGTCAGCCCCACTCGTTCTTCGATTTCGGGAACCGAGAGGGACGACGGGCGCTCGAGGGCGTTGCCGCCGAGGCCGTGGACGATCTCGTCGCGTGGATTGCGTCCGGAGGCGAGGTGGCGGTGCTCGATGCGACCAACGGCACGCGGGACCGCCGCGCCTGGGTGCGCGAACGGATGGAGGCGGCCGGGATTCGTGTCGTGTTCATCGAGATCGTCTGCGAGGACGAGGCGTGGATCGCACGGAACGTCCGCAACACGAAGCGCTACAGCCGGGACTACGAGGGCCGGGACGCCGACGAGGCCGTGCGCGACTTCACCGCACGCATCGAGCACTACTCGCAAGCCTACGAGTCGGTCTCCGACGACGAGGGCAGCTTCATCCGGATCACCGACAAGGGGCAGAAGATCGAGCTGAGCCGCATCGACGGCTTTCTGCCGGGGCGCCTCGTCGCCTTCCTCACGCACCTCCACGACAGCGCCCGCACGATCTACCTCACGCGGCACGGAGAGAGCGAAGACAACCGGCTCGGCCGGATCGGCGGCGACTCCAACCTAACGCCGATCGGACGAGAGTACGCCGACCGACTCGCCGCCTATCTCGCCGACCAGATCCCGGCGACGGACCCGTTGAACGTCTGGCACAGCTCGCTTCGACGGACGATTGAAACCGCGGCACCGATCGGACGCGGCACCGACGAGTGGAAGCTCCTCGACGAGATCGACGGTGGTATCTGCGAGGGCATGACGTATACGGAGATCGAACGGACCCTGCCCGACGAGTTCGAGG
This sequence comes from Smithsoniella earleae, assembly GCA_032356285.1. Classification (NCBI taxonomy): domain Eukaryota; kingdom Viridiplantae; phylum Chlorophyta; class Ulvophyceae; genus Smithsoniella; species Smithsoniella earleae. Next base: position 8,479 of record JAULKQ010010322.1, on the reverse strand, counting down.
CGCGCCGCGCCGACAAGTTCGGCTACCGCTATCCCCAGGGAGAATCCTATCGCGACGTGATCGCCCGACTGGACCCTCTCGTTCTGGAACTCGAGCGACGCCGGAACCCCATCGTGATCGTCGCGCATCAGGCGGTCCTGCGGGCGCTGTACTCCTACCTCGTCGGGTCGCCCCCCGAGGCGTGCCCGTTCCTACCGATCCCGCTGCACACGGTGATCCGGCTCACCCCGGGTGCGTACGAGAACTACGAGACGCGGGTGCGGCTCGGGCCGGCGAGTTGACGCCTCTCGGCCGGATCCCGGACGCCTCGACGAGTTCGAATTCCGACCGCCCTTGAAAATTTCCTCTGGCGGTCGAGGAAGACCGATATACTCTCAACTCATGGCCGTCAGTGTGACCAGGATGACCCGCCGGGCGATCCTTCAGCGCAGCGAGAAGCTCCGCGCCCAGTTCCCGGAGGCACCGCTGAGCTACCTGGCCCATTCGCTCTCCTACGAGCTGGACATGGAGCCGGCCGACATCTTGCGCGTGCTCCAGCACGAGGCCGACGCCGCGGCCGGACGCGCGAGCGCGCACGCCGATCGCGAAACCGCCGGGCGATAACCCGCGCAGGCCGTCGGGGAACGCTCCGAAGGATCACGAGCAGGAAACGGCGCACTCCTCGCCGAACGGAACGGCCGTGCAGGTCTGGGTGGAACCCGCGCACGTGGCGCGCAGAACGCCCGCGCACAGATCCTCGGAATCGGAGAAGGCCGAGGCATCCGTGCACTCGCCGAAGCGAGGCATCTCGAAGTCGATGTCGTCGGTGATGGACTCCTCGCACTCGGGGAACGCACCGCTCGTGCAGGTCACCGTCACGATCTGCGTTCCCGTGAAGGCGAGCCCATCGTCACCGGTGCAGCCCGGGACGTAGACGTAGCGGGTCTGTTGCCGCTTCGGCTGGTCCACCAGGTGCGTCGCCGTGAGCTCGCCACCACCCGGGCACGGACAGGCGACCGTCTCGGATCCCGCTTGGTCGACGCACTCCACCACCGCGGGGTCCTCGATCACATCGTCGAGCGCTTCGCTGGAGGAGAAGAACGCCTCGAGGAACGGATTGGTCGAGGCGTCATCACCGCACGCGGCAATCAGCATCAAGACGGCGGCGAGAGTTCCTAGCTTGCTTCGGGTCATGTGGGCTTCACTCCTTTGCGGATCATCGTCCGAGTCCGCTCCGCCACCCTCCTCGCATCCCCGCTAGGAAGCAACACGCCACTCGCCTCGCCCCGGAAACCCCACTTGTCGTTGCGCCGCCGCCTGAGCAGACTGGAAGCGGTGGTTCGAAACCCCCTGCCGCAAGAGGAGATTCGTGAGATGAAGAGAACCTATCCCCTTCTCGCGCTCGTAGCCGCGCTCGCAGCGACTCCGGCGCACGCCGCCGTGCTGACCTCGCAACCCTTGGAAGTCAGCGGCGCGAACCGGTGCCTCGAGTGCACGGTCGTCAACGTGAGCGGTCGCGACGTCACGGTGGGCATCGAGGCCGTCGCGAGCGACGGAACGACCACCGATCTCGGAAGCTCGGTCCTTGCCCCGCAGACGGCCACGTTCGCGCTCGCGCATTGCGACGAAACCGGGGACTTCGTCTGCCGGTTCGACGTCACGGGCGGGCGCCGCAAGGTGCGGGCGGCCGCGTGCGAGTTCGCCGTCACGCTCGGCTGTCAGTCCGCCGCGGTAGCGCAATGAGTGGAGGTCGAGTGATGACGTTTCGATCCGTTGCCATCGCCCTTCTCGGCCTCGCGACTCTGGCGGGTTCCTCCACACCGGCGCGTGCGGCGACGCTCTACACGGCCCCGCTCTCCTTCCAGGTGCCGTTCGGGCAGGATCTGGAATGCAAGGTGGTGAACGTCGCCAACGCACCGACGACCATCCGGGTGCGCGCGATCTCCGACTCCGGCACGACGACCAACGATTCGGGCGACGTGTCCCTCGCTCCACTCGAGTCGTTCGCGCTCAGCGCGAACGTTCTGGCCGACCGGCACTTCTGTCGCTTCGACGTGAAAGGCGGCAAGCGCCGCGTTCGCGCCGGCGCCTGCACGGTCGGGTCGAACGGCTGCCGGGCGGTTCTTCCGGCGCAATAGCGCGATCCCCGGAGCGCGCCCCCGGGACCGCTCCCGGAGGACGGTACGAGAGTCTCTCGCGACGCGGGGCCGGCCCGCTGAGAAGCGATCTCCGGTTTGATGCCGCCGTCCGTGGGCGATAACCGTGTGGTCCGCTTCGAATCGCGGCGCCCACCACGGACGCCCGCCACTCGAACGACCGCCCCGGAGGTCACAAATGGCAGCAGAGAACACCAACATCGATCGCCGCCGATTCCTCGTCGGCACGGTAGCCGGCGCCGGAGCCGGACTCCTCGGAGGCTGCGCGGCCGGAGCCCAAGCCGCCCCCAAGAAAGCCGGCTCCGATGACCCGGTGATCTGCCTCGACATCATGGACGAGATGGCGAAGGAGGAGCCGTTTGAGGCGTTCCATCCGACAGAAAAAGGGTTCGACGCGGAGGCGAAGGATTCATGTCCCCCGGCGCGGTCGCGGAGAAAGCCCCAGGACCGCGACGAGGCCGCCGACGCCGTCATGAGCATCTTGTGGTGTACCCTTGCCGAGACGCTACCCATTGACCCGATTCCCACGGTCGAGCCTGCGGCGATCCCCGTCGGCAGTTCGTACCGCGCGACGATCCAGCCCCAAATCGACAAGCTGATCGCACAACATGGCTACAACCTGAAGAAGTTCGACTTCGACCCGCACAAGAAGCTCTGGACGACCCTGGGTGAGAACGCGGTCAAGGCCGCCAACGGGGGACCGATCGACAAGTCCGTGCTCGAACACGCATGGAGGGAGACCTTCGGGGCGGACCCCGAAGAGGCGCATCTGCCGACGACCGTCGACGGGAAGACGGAGCTCGCGGGCGACTTCATGTGGATCTACTTCACACTAGGCACACGACGCGCAGCACCGAAGCCGTTCGACTTCGACATCATCCAAGAAGGCCGGCGGCTCAGTCGCGGATGGGTGTGGGCCCGGATCAACGCCGAGCACGAGAAGAGCGTGGAGTTTCCCTACGAGGAGGTGGAGTGTTGTTCGCTCGCGTGCGGACGCCGCGCGAACCGGAAGGCGAAGAAGCGAATCAACCGCACCAACTTCCTCGACGCCTGGTGCGAGACGAGCAAGGGGATGAAGCTCTACTTCGAAAGGCTCGGAAGACCCCCCGAACTGTACTCCGTCGCCTGCGCCTGAAGGAGCCGCTGGACTCTGTTGCCCAGCGGCTCTCAGTCTACGGCCGCCCCGCAGTCCTCGCAGAAGTACCGTGGCTTCCCCTCCGCGTCGTCGCGGACATCCTCGAAACCATAGTTTCGCTCGCCGCGCGCCTCGAAGCACTCCGGACAATACGAATCCCCGAGCTCGTCCGCCGACAGTACGAGATGACACTCCCGGCACCGTCGCTTCACCTCGATGCGCGCGAGCACCAACGTGCGATGTCTGCAGAGGCCCCTCGACACGCCGCGACCTCAGCGAATCTCGATCGTCGCGATCCGCTGGTGCAGCTTCTCGGACTTGAGGCGAATCCGTCGAGACACCTCGGGTCGCTCGGCGCCGGTCTCGCGGAGCGTCGCTTCGTCGATCAGGGTCGTGCCCGCGCGCGCCTGCGAGCAGAGAAACGCGGCCTGGTTCACGGGCGAGCCGACGATCCCGAAGTACTTTCGTCCGGGGGGGCCGACCATGCCGATCGTTCCGGAGCCGTAGCTCAGTCCGACGGCCAGGCCGATCGGGGGGATCGTGCGGCCGGCCTCGTTCCACTCGGTGCGCCAACGCGCTTCGAGATTTCGGAACGCCTGGTGGAGATCCGTGCTGAGGGGGCCGACCAGATGCTCGACGAGCGCGCGCTCGGGGAGTCGAGTGAGTTCGGAGAGGAAGAGCGCGAGAAGGCCGTCGCCCGTGTACTGGAACACGACGCCGCCGTGCTCTTCGACCACGCGCGTGAGCTCCGCCAAGTATTCCTCGATGCGCGCCGTCAGCTCCTGGGGGTCGTCGAGCGCGACCGTGAGCTTGCTGAATCCGCGCATGTCGACGACCAAGACCCCGACGGTGTGTACGTGCGGCTTCAGCATCCGGGGCGTGACGGCACCGGGGAGCTGCAAGTTGTCGATGGCCGCGCCACCCAGGTCGTCGACGAGGCCGCCCGCGGCGCCCGTCAGCCAGCGGACCCAGGCCTCCGTGGTGTCGCCGAACCACTGTCCCGCGGACCGGGCCAGGGCATCGGCCGACCGGTCGAGGCGGTGCGAGACGCGCCCCATCGCGGGCGAGACTCGGGTGACCTTCAGCCCCTCGAGTTGGCGGCCTCCGGCGAGCACCATCCGACGCGGCTGGTAGCGCGTTGCGCCCACCGCGCCTCGTGCCGTGCGAAAGGAGAGATCCTCCCACCACGAGCGGAGAGCGTCCGCGGATCTGGCGAGTCGGGAATGGAGCATGGGGAGAGTCTAGCATTGAACTCGACGCAATGCGTCACCCGAGAGCGCGAGTCCGGCGGGTCTTGGGGTTCGCCCTCCGTTCGCCACGGGACCTCGCAGTGCACATAGAGCTTGCAGGCAGACGTCCGGGGGAGTCTTGCTCCATTCGCGGCCATCATCGGTCTCTGGGCCCCGGAACCTTATCTTGACGCCCCCGAGGCGGCGAAGTAGCCGACGAGATCGTCGACGAACGCGCGCACCTTCGCCGAGGGAAAGCGCGTGGGCGGATAGAGGGCCCACACCCCGAGGCTCGACTCGGCCCACTCCTCGCAGAGAGATTCGAGCTCGCCCCGATCGATGGCGTCGGCGCAGAGGAAGTCGGGAAGCCGGGCGATCCCCCGCCCCGCACGAGCGGCCGCCACGAGGACGTCGCCGTTGTTCGCGCGCAGGCGGCCGGTCAGCTCGATCGAAGTCTCGCCGCCCGGGCCCTCGAACCGCCAGCGCGTGCGCTCCGGCCCGTGGTCGTAGACGAGGAAGTCGTGGCCCCGCAGCTCCGCCGGCGTCCGCGGCCGACCGCTCTGCGCGAGGTAGGCGGGACTCGCGACGAGGCGCATTCGCGTTTCGCACAACCGACGGGCGACGAGCGACGAGTCGTCGAGCGCGCCGATCCGCACGACCACGTCGAGGCGCTCCTCGATCACGTCGACGCGGCGGTCGGTCAACGTCATCTCGACCGAGACCGATGGGTGGCGCTCCATGAACCCGGCGACCGCGTCGCCGAGGTAGCGCGTGCCGAACGACATCGGCGCGCCGAGGCGCAGAATGCCGCGAGGCTCTGCGGCGAGCTGCGTCACCTCCTGCTCGGCTTCTTCGATGCCGGCCAAGATGGCTTGGACGCGTTCGAAGAACGCCGCCCCCGCCTGCGTCAGCGAGATGCGCCGGGTGGTCCGGTTCAGCAGGCGCGTCCCGAGGTCCGATTCGAGGCGCGCGAGTTGGCTCGAAACGTGGGACTTGGCGCTGCCGAGGCGGGCGGCCGCGCGAGTCACCGAGCCCTCCTCCACGATCGCGGCGAAAACCTGAAGGCCCCGGACGTCGGAGATGATTGTACTCATTTGAGAACAATATATTCTCCGAGAGACCACTTATCATCCTGAAAGAACAGCCTAGACTTCCTTCCATGAAAAACCTCAGAAGATCCGGCGACCGCGGCGGAGGCTCCTTCGGCTGGCTCGAGACCCGTCACACCTTCTCCTTCGGGAGCTACGTCGACCCGGCGCACATGGGCTTCCGCTCGTTGCGCGTCATCAACGAAGACTGGGTCGAGCCGAGCAGCGGGTTTCCGACCCACCCCCATCGCGACATGGAGATCCTGACGTACGTGCTCGAAGGCGCTCTCGAACACCGCGACAGCTTGGGGAACGGATCGACGATCCGGCCCGGCGAGATTCAGAAGATGTCGGCCGGAACCGGCATCACCCATAGCGAGTTCAATCCGTCCGACACCGAGCGCACCCACCTCCTGCAGATCTGGATCGAACCGGCGGAGCGCGGGATCGAGCCCGGCTACGGACAAGTGCCGGTCCGGGTCGCGCACGAACCGGGACGGCTCCATCGGATCGGCGGCCCCGACGAGGACGCGCCGGTTCGGCTGCATCAAGACGCGCACGTTCATGCGGCCCGGCTCGATACCGGCGAGGAGATCGCGTACGAACTCGCACCGGGCCGCGGGCTGTGGATCCAGACCGCACGCGGGCGCCTTCGCGCCGAGGACCAGTCACTCGAGGCGGGCGACGGCCTGTCGATCGAGAACGAGTCGCGCGTGACTCTGCGCGCCGAAGCGGCGAACACCGAGATCCTCGTGTTCGACCTCGCTTGAGCGCGGGCCCCCTCTACGGAACCTGCGGGTCCTCCACGTCGGGCAACGCCTTCGCCGCCATCGCCAGCATGATCAGGGACCAGCCGTTGAAGAGCATCTCGATGCCGATGAAGAGCCCGATGACCCAGAACCCGGACACGGGCCACTCCGCCCAGATCAAAACGCCCAGGAGCAATCCCATCACGCCGGAGAGCAGCAGCCATCCCCAGTGGGGCGGGCGACCGACGAGCGCGGCGCCGATCCGAAACAGGCCGCTCACGATCAGGAACATCGCGATGACGAGCGTAATGCCGAGGGCGCTCGCCGCGGGGTTGGCGACCAGCATGCCGCCCACGACGAAGTACAGCACGCCGCCCAGAAGGTCGACGAAGAAGCCGCCCCAATCCTTGCGCCAGAACGCATGAATGGCCTCGGCGAGCCCGCCGAAGATCATGAGCCAGCCGAAGAAGACGACGGAGACGAGCGTGGTCGCGAGAGACGAGCTGATCGCGACCAGTCCGATCACCACGAGCAAGACGCCCAGCGCCAGATACCAGCCTCGATTCTTCTTCAGGTTGGATAGACCGATTCGAAACAGATCGATTTGCGCACTCGTCTCAGGCATCGCCATTCTCCTCCGCAGGCTCGGCCCCCCAAGCTACGCGGAATGAGCCGTGAAACAAGCGATGCGGCGCAGGCCGCGCCTCAGCAGTTCCCACTGCGGTGATTGCACGCCCGCGTCAGCAGGGTGGAAAACCTGGAGTCGAGCCGCGACGTCGACGAGTAGAGAATCCCCTGATTCACCGGCACCGAAGAGACGATCCCGACGATCTGATTCGCGCCCTTGTTCTTCCCCTTGTTCTGCCCGCTCGCCTTCTTGCCGAGGTTCTGCACGAACGGGCCGCCGCTCGATCCGCCGCGCATGTCGCTTCCGTAGCGCGCGGTGTTCTTCGTGAAGTTCCCTTGGCTCTGCGCGGCCACCTGATGCATCTTCTGCCCGTTGTCGAGATTCACGGGGTAGCCGATCGCGTGCGTGTGGTTCGGGTGCGCCGCGTTGGTCTTCCAGCCGAGCCAGCCCGTCAGGTCGCCGATCTTTCGGTTCCGGCCGTTCACCCGACGATCACGCATCTCGAACATCGCGTAGTCGGCCGCGTTGGGGACCGCGCCGCCGCCGGTGGACCACGTGGACGTCGTCGTCACCCACTCCCAGTCCCAGGTGCCGAACGGCGCGTTGCCATTGCGGTACGCGGGGACAAACATGAAGTTGCGGTAGAACCCGTTGCTTCCGTTGCGGCCGGAGTGGACGCAGTGTCCGGCCGTCACCACGACGCGGGGGCGCAGAACGGATGCGGAGCACACGAAGTCGCCGAGGCCCGGCTTGTTGAAGAAGAGCTTGCCGACCGTCCGGTAGGGATGCAGCCGCTCGGCGCTCGTCGAGATGATGCGGGAGCTGCTGAAGTTGTAGCCCGACGTTCCCCGGGCGGCGGGCACGGCGATCGCGTCGTCTTCCGGAGCCTCGACCTCCGCGGCGGCGTCCGGCCCCGGCACGAAGAGCTCGACCGGATCCGGGCGCACGCCTTTCAAGGGGCGTCCCGCCGGGCCGGATTCGCTCTCCTCCCAAGCGTCCTCGGTGTCGGTCCCCTCCGCGTCGGCGGCCGCAGCCACGTCTACGGGCGGCACGTACGGCGCCGCGTTCCGCATGCGCTCGGGGGTCCAGTACGTGGGGACCCCGAAGGCGCGGGTGACGCCGGCGACGGCGCCGTAGTCGTCGTTCGACCGGCTGAGGGTACCCGCCTCGGCGCTGCGCGGCGAAAGCGGCGCGAGCGTGAGCGCCGAGAGGGCGACGACGAGAAAGAGGGAACGGAGCGGATTCGGGGCCATGCGCGCGGACCTTTCGACGCT